>CM042552.1:1920000-1992500 GCA_023630585.1 Cranoglanis bouderius
TTGAGGTTCTGGTGCTGATGTTGGGCGAGGAGGAGGCTCCAGTTCCAGTTCAACCCAAAGGTGACGAGTCAGTGGGGTTGAGGTCAGGGCTACGTGCAGGACGCTCCTTATCTCCAGGGAGGAGATAAGGAGATACTTTGGACATTGTCCGTTTAATAATCACTAATAAAGATCATTGTCTATGTTTGTGTGTGTGTGTGTGTGTGTGTGTGTGTGTGTGCAGTTAGCGTGTTATGATCAGGCGAAGCAGCTCGTGTTGGCGACGGGGTTCCTTGGAGACAACGTTCTCACTCACTTCCTGTCCAGCTTCATCGCCGTGAGTATCGAGGCCTCTGATTGGCCGATCATGTCCAGAATGAGTAATGATTATGAAATCTGTCCAGCGAGACACGAGACTCCACTCGAAACAAAATACAAATCCTTTACTTTAAGTGAATAAAGGACTAAATGGAGGACCTCCTCATCCTCAACATGAACTGTAATCCTCTGTAATAATGAAAAGAGGAGACGGAATGTGTAACACAGTGAAGTGCTCCCTCTAGTGGTGAGGGATTTGCAGGATTAAGGATATTTACAGTATGAATACGAGTTTGTGTTATGAGTATGTGACCGTAAATTGGGTTGGGGGAGTGGGCGTGGCTTGTAGGGTTAGGGGTGTTTCTACTTTGCATATTTATAGAGCTTCTGTTTGTTTTTTGTTTGTTTTTTTTATTGTCGTCTTGTTTAATGGGAATATTTTATATGTTCTAACACATTTGCGTGTGTGTGTGTGAGATTATGTCTGACATGGGTTGCTTTTATTACTTTTTGTGATTGTCCTGGGGATTTTATATGGTGCTGTATAAATGATAATGATTATGATTATTAACGGAGTTCCTGAATATCTGAGAGAAATGTCTCCCTCTAGTGGTGAAGTGCTGCGTGTCACGTACATTATACCTAGACGATGGCGTGCGTGAGACTGGATACATCAGTAGTTCACCTCGTACCCAGTTTTCTAACCAGTTTAGTCAGATCCAGTTCACACCCTGTTATCTAATCCCGCTAATTCTCCCTTATTACATGGTAGCTGCTAGTCTGGACGGTGAAGGTTGCCAGGTCTGTCGTTTTTCGCGCATAAATTGGTCTGCGTAGATATTTGTTTGTGTTTGTGTCGTTACGTTTTCGGGGTTGTCCGCCCATGTGTTTGTCCAAGATTCTTGTGCGATACCTCAGAATCGAGTGGTTGAACGTTTGTAGGATTTATATGGCATTATCATCATAACCAGCAGATCCAAACAGGCTCAAGGTCACAGCAAGGTCAGACGTCTATTGAAGAAAAAGTCCCTGTCCACGCCATTGGCATCGACTTCTACTTGTTTGTTTATATTCCTGTGTCAGGATTCTCATATATGTTAGATTACATTGCGTGTTTTGTCTCTCTCTCTCTCTCTCTCAGGGAGGATGTGCTACGTTTCTGTGTCAGCCGCTGGATGTGTTGAAGACCCGATTGATGAACTCTAAAGGAGAGTACAGGGTGAGTCTGGGTTGCCAGATTGATGCTGTGGTATAAGAGGGATAAGACACTTCTTGAGGACGTGCTGTTACTGGAAAATAATCAACTCTGCCATGGTAACATGGACATACAGCGCAACATGGAGTGTTTTTTTTCCCTTGTGTTATTTATATTGTATGTTAACGTAACGCTTGTGTGATGGACAGAGCGGTTTTATATCATCTCGATTATGAAAAGGCTCCGCCCCCAACTTGTGGTGGAAAAGTGTTACTATAAACGCCTTAATTTCACACGTGTCCCTGTGTGGGAGCTGTGGCACTGATCAACAGAAACCTTTTATAGATTTTCCGTGTGTGTGTGTGTGTGTGTGTGTGTGTGTGTGTGTGTGTGTGTGTGTGTGTGTGTGTGTGTGTAGGGAGTGATGCATTGCCTGACTGAGACTGCCAGACTGGGTCCACTCGCCTTCTACAAGGTACACACACACACACACACACACATTTCAGACACGTGTGAAGGGTCGCTAAACAAATATAACCTCCAGCTAGCTGTTAAATATATTCTAATGATTTGTATAAAGTTTATTTATTTATTTTTTTTAATTGTATCTGAAAGTTAATTCTCTCACTAACCATCCAATCACATCGCAGGGTTTAGTTCCAGCGGGGATCCGATTGGTTCCTCACACGGTTCTGACCTTCTTGTTTCTGGAGCAGCTGAGGAAGTACTTCGGCATCAGGGTGGTCGGCTGAGCCCAAGCCTTGACCTTTGACCCTTTGGCCACTCCCACTGTCATGGTGACGATCCTGGACTGAGCTGGAACTGGGACCTGTCCTCTAACACACACACACACACACACACACACACCGTAAATAAAAGGGCATTATATGTATATGCGCAAAAATATGAACACACACTGCAACAAACAAATACACACTCTTCTGTTCTGAAGCATGTGTGTGTGTGTGTGTGTGTGTGTGTGTGTGTGTGTGTGTAATCACCGTACATCGCCTCTCATATCAGCCATTAGGGCGTGTCCCAAACCACCCCATGTAGACTACACATCACACCTCAGCAGCTAACGATTAACTTACGACGCCATTTACATCCTCACACACAGACGTACACACTTGATGTGGTGTAGCTGGTGTGCCCTTTCTGTCTGTGTACAATCACAGCCTGTAGCCCATCTATCACGCTGCACAAAGTATTGGCACCCCGGTCCTGTCTTTTCAATGGAACGAGACCACCACTCGTCATATTACATGGGTGGAAGAACGGAAATAAATCTGCACTATTTTGTAAATTTGACTTGCTTTCTAACATCAGCGTAACTTATTGCTTTACCACGCTTTAAAGATAATTTGCTTTTGGTTGGTATGAGGTTTAAGCAAAGTCACTGTTCTTGAATTTCTTTATTAAAGGTTCAAACTCTTCAGTCACATCAGATTTTCCCCTCCTCAGACCGACTGAGGCTTATTCCTGCAGGTCACCACATGAATTGTGTAATTAACAGCTAAAGGAGGGTTAGAAACATCTTTTGAGCCCCACGTTCTTTTCCATTCCATTTTCTGTCAGCTATATTTTCTGCTAGCTCTTTATTTTTTTAAAAATAACATTTTTCATAGGCGGCATAAACAGTCTAGAGTTGTTGCATTTCTTATGTATTTTCGATGTATGTTTGTGATTTCAGCAACATGCGACACTGTAGAATTACAGAATTAAGTTTGTTGGAAAATATTAATAACTGCGTGGAGCGGGATTGTGATTTTTTAAATTTGTTTTTGTTTTTTTAAATTCTGCACAACCTACAAATATTTGTTTTGAGGTTTTTTTTTTGTTCAGTAAATATCCATATTATTCAAATAATTATCATCAGCAGTGCTGTGCCCGATGGACGGGGTATGTGGGGCGCCAATACTTCTTGCAGCGCAACAGATGGACTACAGTCACAGTAACCGTAGACCTACAGAATGATCAGTGGCTGAATATTGAGATTTTAGATTGCTGTTATATAATGAAACTCTACAAGTTGATGAGATGATGACTCGGAGTGGAGGTCAGTTTTTATTTGATTGTCTCCAGGCCAGTACCGGACACAAGTGAATTAATAATTCAAATTCATAACAAATTCATTCACTTCTTAATCATATCTGTTAAATAATTCATTTCCACTCCCTCGTCTTATCGAGTACTTGAGACTAAACACACCAGAGTCATCGTCATAGCTCTATAGCAGAGCAGATGTACTATAATTGCACCCGTAATGGGTTTGATCATGAGGATGTGAAAGTTTATTTGGTGTGTGTGAATCTGTATTGCCTGTAAAGTCAGGACCAATCTGTACTGGAGAAAGGAGTTCACTGTTCTGTAGTTTATAGGAAGAAAACATTCTGTATGTCATATATGCAAAAAAAAAAAAAAAACATTTCTACTGAAACTTTTACCGCCAGATTGGGTTTACAACTGGAGTACTACCCTAGTGCTGTAGTGTTACCTGATAAGATTGTAGATAATGTAGTGAATTAACTGAGGTTTATCATCCTAATTCTGTCAATGTTAAGTCTAAAGATGCAAAATGTAGGGAAAATATTTAAAATTTTGCATTAAAGGAATAGTTTATTGGGAAAATGTCCGATTTTGTCCAGTGTTTGCTTTTTGTTAATGTAGATCATTAGTAAAGGATATATATCTCAGTACTGTACAAAAGTATTTTTTTCTTCTATGACTTCTACATTATCAGGTCAGTACAAAAAACATTTTCGATTCCCAAACATTAGTTTTCTAGCACAAAATTAAAATGTTACAGAAAAATGTTTGTGCGTCATTAAAGAAAGCAGTGTATTACGCAAGAGACACTTTTCAGACAGTAAACACAATGAAGGCTGCTGGGTTTTGCTGCAGAAATAAGAAGCGAGTGCGAAAGTCAAAGTGTCCAGAAGAACTGTGTCTGGTTCTGCAAGATGCTCAATAAAACTTACCAGCTCATTTCCTTATAAAACTGCACACATTGTACCGGAGACTACTGTTTATATTTTTTTGTCACACCAGATATTGACTTTGTTTCATTTACTACTGTTTACTGCTCTTTACTGTATTTTTTTTTAAATGTAGAAACATTTAATTTCATTATTTTGAAGGCGTCTTTGCTCCACAGCATTTCTTTGCATGTGCCTAAGACTTTTGCATGGTACTGTACGTCTCAGACAAATGCCTAAAAGCTCTCATTTGTGAATAAATGATTTTCGAAGAATTTTACCGCGAAAACACTTCCATCACTTCTTAGCTACGTTAGCTTGATATCTCCAGTGAGAAACTAAAGAACGAGCTTTAGATGTCAAACTCGAGACGTCTCGACTATCCGCCAACTTGTTCCTTGTGGTTGGGAGAACTTTAATGCTCATCTAACTGTGGCCTTTGGAGGGTGCTGTGGTAGAGAGAGGGAGTGAGAAAGTGTGTGTGTGTGTGTGTGAGAATGTGAGAGGTCTATAGAGTGGGAAGATCCAGACTGGTGGAGTTTACGCTGTGTGTAACTCTGTTTTGTCTAAAATTAATAAAGATTATTGGAAATTAATGACTAATATTTTGAGACTGCTCCTCAGACTGCTCTGGCTATTTGCACACTCATACACATAATAGAAATACAATCTGTGCATAGAGGTGTGCATGGCAGTGTGGTAGTTTTTTGTTTTTAAATCCCACTCCCATCTGCTTCTACAGATATGTTTGTTCTCCCTTCAGTCTCCTCTTCAGGGGGTGAAATGCTGCTCAACTGGGTTATGATCTGGTGATTGTCTTGGCCAGTCTAAAACCTTCCACCTTTCTCCCCGGATGAAGTCCGTTGTTGTGTTGTCTTAGTGTGTTTTCAGAATGTTTCTGTAGACTTCTGAATTCACCCTCATGAGATACATCATCAATAAAGGTTAGTGAGCCTGTTCCAGAAGCAGCCATGCAAACCCAAGCCATGACACTACCTCCACCATGCTTGACCAATGAGCTCATGTGTTTTTGATCATCTACAGATGCTTTCTTTCTCCACACTTTGGCCTTTCCCTCACTTTTTTGTTAGAGGTTAATCTCAGTTCCAGAACTTTTGTGATTCATCTCTGTATTTCTTTGCCAATTCCAATCTGGCTTTCTGATTCCTACTGCTGAGGAGTGGTTTGCATCATCTGGTATGGCCTCTATATTTCTGCACTTGAAGTCTTCTTCGAACGGTGGATTGTGATACCTTCACCCCTGCTCTGTGGAGGTTGTTGGTGACTGTTGTGTTGGGGTTTTTCTTCACAGCTCTCACAATGTTTCTGTGATCAACTGCTGTTGTTTCCCTTGGCTGACCTGTTCCATGTCCGGTAGTTAGTACAACAGTGGTTTCATTCTTTTTCAGGACATTCCAAATTGTTGTATTAGCTATGCTTAATGTTTGTGCAATGCCTCTGCTAGAATTACCCTCTTTTCTCAGCTTCAAAATGGCTTACTTTTCTCCCATAGACAGCTCTCTGGTCTGCATGTTGGTTTATCCTTTTTAACAACAAATGCAGTCTTCACAAGCGAAACCTGGGGCTCAGACCAAGAATAGACATTCAGAGCTATTAATTGTTTAAATAATCAATTTAACAGCTCACCTGGGCAACTAGAAACATCTGTCAGCCACGTTTGAATATTTTTGATCACTTGACAAAATGGGTGGGTTTAAACAAAAGGTGCCATGTTCCAAGTTGTTTAACACATCTAGATATAAATATGAGGTGATGAAATCTGAAATTCGGATCTATTGTCTCGTGTTCATCTTTTGATCTAAAACCCAAATCTCTTCAATGTATAGGAAAAACAATAGAATTGGTCTTGCTGTTCCAATACTTTCGGATGGGACTCCGAATTCTGTGTGTGTGTATAAAATATACGCCAGTGTTCTGTATCATACTGAGGAACCAAATGGGGACCCAATAACTTTAGTCCTGAAAGCTACAATCAGCAGGGGTGAGGATAGGAGTCCTTGGCCCCCTAAGAAAATATTACACTGTGTCTCAAAAAAAAAACACGTTCCAAGCCCCATCACCCCATTCGGAGCATCTCCTCTTTTACAAAGCCCCTGAGAAGTATTTCATCGGTGTGTCTTCATTTATAGCAACAAACATCACAAAGCTGTCATTTAAACTGGAATTTTCAGACAAAGTCCAGGAATATTGCAGCCATCAATAGAGCCTCAGGTAGCCGCAGGGTAGATCGGTTCTGTTTCATTTCAGACTATGGGTCTAATATCTTCGGACTTGGATGGTGGGTAGAGGAAAACAGAATTTATGAGTCATCAGCATATTGATGCTAAGAGAAGCTGTGTGACCTGCAACTCTCTAGTCTGGAGATCAATTCTAAAAGCCAGCAAGACGCTGCAAAGTCAGCAAGGTTTAAAATTAAGCCCTATTTGGACAAGATTAGTTTTGCACAGTGAGGTGGGGTATTTTATGAGAATCAGTTGACAGATGCTTTAATTAGAGGTGTGACTTGCGCAGATTTGAAGATGTAAGGACCAGACTGCACAATAACAACACATTTAACTATGTTATGATGGGAGGTCACTGGAGATTGTGGATATTGTGGGCAAAGCCTTTCTCGGTGAGTGGCTTCAAAGTTAATGAAGTCAGTCTTGAGTTTGTTTTGTGCGTGTGTTTACTCCACCATGGCTGAAGGATCACCGAAAGAGCTTGACCTTCTGTTCAAAGTGCATCATCAGTAGGAGGAGAGGTTGAAGAAGAGACAATGGAGTCAAGCATCTCCAAGTTGAGTGAGTTGGATTTGTTCCACTTTTTCTCAGCACCGTGGAACACTGGTCCTTCTTTCAGAGAATGTCAAACAGTCAAGGGCTTGAAAGTTCTGGTGTAGTGGGCTTGGAGGTGAGAGATCAGAGCAAGTTCAGGGATGTGTTGAACTGTTTGGGGGGGGGGGGGGGTTCAGGTTTCTGGTGAATGTAACCATAGCAGGGGCAGGTGAATGAGTAATACTGAGAGCATAACCCAAAGAATTGTTTGCTACGAGAGTTCCTTGTGAGGCTGATGTCAAGGATGTTGCTTTCTTTATTGGTTCTGATGAGTACTGACAAGTTATTTCAAAGGATCTGAAATGTTGACGGACAGTAAACAAGACCTTCACCATGATAAAAACCTATTTACCAGGAAAGCCAATGCATTAGGAGATGGCACAATCTTTTCTTTTACTTAACAAATGGTATGTTCAGTCAGGTTGAAATGATCAACAGTGCAAATGTAATTCCCTGAAGCAAGACTACACCTGTATCCTGTTGCCATCAATTAATGTACCAAGGACACGACTTAATATATTGAGCTACAAGTGAACATTTCGAGCTGCTTGTATTTCACGGCCACAGGTTAATATAACATGACCACAATATAGAGACCGTGTAATATTTTGAAGCCACTAGGTATATAGAATGGCTACAACTTCATATTTGAGGTATCTTGTGTCCAGGAATCAATATACTGAGGCTATAACTTAATATTTGGAGGCCACTAGTTATATAGAAAGGCTACAACTTAATACTTTGATGCTGCTCATATCGTCTGGCTAGATATTGGCTTGAATCTCATATCTCATGGGGGTACCAAAGTTGTGGCAACAAAGTATTATACTTGAGGTAACTTGAGGCCAACATTTAATATGCTCCTATTAATTATTTGGTGGGATTGGGCAAAAGTTCATGTATGATATCATCAATCATCTCCATACTTAGGTTAATGTGGCCACAGTGGTGTAAATTGATTTCTGAGTGTTTAACTCATTTTAAAGTACATTAGCCGTGACAAATTAAGTATTTAGTGGCTACAAAATAGAGTTAGAGGAACTTAACATTTGGCCTCAAAATATTCATTTTTAAAATGACCTCAGCGGCTCAGTGCATTTGTGTATATGTAAGACCATGTTCTTTACTGCTTTGTCGTTCTCAGTCACAGAAGAGATTACAGCATCAATTACACGCCCACACCCATACACCCTGTAATGTACAGCTTCATCAATCGTATGAGTCAGGGGATAATGGATTGCGGTTTTGTTGCTGAGCGAATGGATGGTTTTTTCGGTGTGTTTTCTTCTCAACCGCATGGGCAGAGCTTGTTGTTGCCATATCACACTCACACACACACACACAGTCTTTTGTCCACAATAGTCTCTCAAACTGGATGTTGTATTTCTCACAGCACTGGTTATGCATATTTAACATATTTCTTGCAACGTTTAAAGATTTCTCAAGGCCTCAGTGGGCATTGCTCTGCTTCGTCACACACGAGAGTACGATTGATGCTCGTTTCTGACGCATAATCAGCCTCATTCCTCTGCTCAAGGTCTCTCCGAGCTGTGATCACTCAAGAGTTGTCTCACACAGGCAGCACATTTTAAGGGACCTGCTGTGTCTTTTACTGATGTGTGCACTTAATTCTACAGAGAGAGCATATGGGGGGTCATTAGGTTTGTGGGTGTTGGATGCGGGGGCAATTTTGCGTGTGTGTGATGAAATCCGCTAATGGAGGGAGTGGAGGTGGATAACTGTGATAGCGCGCACACGGATATAAGCGAGTGGGAGGAGGAAGAAGAGAGAAAGTATCAAGTAAAGAAAAGTATAAGAAAAGAGATGAATCATAAATCTTTCACAGGGCCACAGGATTCTGCAAATACAAGCTAAAGTACAGGTTTGCTGGGGAAAAAATCTGAGCATGGGCCAAAACCGATGCTTTAAAAAAAAAAAAAAGCATGTTTAAAAAGCCCCACTCCACATGTCAATGGACCCCCTGGGTTTTCTTGGGTTGTCCCTTCATGACAGCTAGGCCCCTAAACCCAACTGTTTTGCACTATAAATGATGTGTGTGCATTGTCCATGGTGTTTCTCACTTTTGGGAACCCTAGGAACGTGGTGAATAAACCAGATCTGTGCTTGGTGGAGGGGCATTGCTCAGACTCCAGATGCGAGCAGACCACCCGCTCTTCTGATCACGTAAACCTACTTTTAAATAAGATGCCCGATGTTCTACAAACTGCTAATTAAGTATTTGCTAGGTTGCTGATCATTACAGCACATCGCTTTTGAATTCTGGATTGTGATTGGTCAGAAGGTTTTGATTAGTTTTCTATAACAGCATCTCTGACATTAGTGAGTTTTTCTGTAAGGAGACGTGATAGGAAACATCATATGTTACAACATCCATCCATCCATCCATCCATTTTCTGTACCGCTTATCCTACACAGGGTCGTGGGGAACCTGGAGCCTATCCCAGGGGAATCAAGGTGGAGGACACCCTGGGCCAGACCATCGCAGGGCACAATGACCAACACACTGACTCACTACAAACAATTTAGAGATGCTAATCAGCCTCCAACATGTCTTTGGATTGGGGGAGGAAACCGGAGTACACGGAGGAAACCCCCGAAGCACATGCAAACTCCACACACAAAGCGTGGAGGCAGAAATCGAATCCCCAACTCTGGAGGTGCAAGGCAAACGTGAGAAATCACTAAGCCACCATGCTCCCTATGTGATAACAATTTAATAATATATATGGGTAAGAAATATTCATTAGCAGTGTTTAAATTCAGAGGTGTACGTGGTTACCTGTGCCACATACTCAAGCGGATGTTTGACGTTGTTTCACAGAAGCGCACATCTGTACTCACTGATAAATAAATTAGCAGCCGTGTGGGAAATACGTGAATCATTCTAATCCACCCTGCGTTGCATGCCGGCTTTGAAGCATTACTGGAGTCATTTGCATAATTAATGAGGTCAGTGCAATTAACAATCATCTGCCATTGAGATGAAACCACAGTAAATGTTCAGATAGGTGTCGTGCTGCATCAATAAAATCGCTTCACTTCCTCTGAATGCTGTTTCAATTAACACTCTAAAAAAAGCGTTGAAAATCAGGCGGCTTGCGTTCTGTGCTGTGGAAGCATCAAAAGTTCGAGTGGACTGTGTGGTAGAAAAACAATCTGGTGCTGAGAATAGACTTTAAGCAATGTTTGTCTTGTGAGGTTGACCTTTGACCTGGACTTCAAATCTAAATTGCATTATGTATGCCCTCAATGGCAAATTATGTTTGCTATCTTTAATATATATATATATATATATATATATATAGATTCTATTACTTTATGATCTCAAATGAAGTTCATTACATGAAGGAATGCATCAGTATGACTGTAGACATCAGAGGATATCACACTTACCCAGAATGCTTTGCAATCTGAGGCAATCTGAGGAAGTAATCAGGCTTGAGCTTGGTTACTTCAACTCCTCCTACGTATACAACAGCAAACACAGATTTGTTCCTTTACTCTGCTTGCTAATGTGCATGCTAGCTAAATTCACGCTAGCAACTGTGAAACCAAGCATCACTTGCTAACAGTATAGCTAATACAGTACCAAATGATTTGCTAATCAACACAGATTTTTTTTAGCTACAGTTAAAAAAAACAAAACTGAAACCAAAAACAATAATATTGTGTTTAGAACATCACATAATGAAAGAAATGCCCTTTCAGTGTCAAAATCCTCACAAACACACTGTCAAGCACCAAGGCTTGTAATACAGCGTCCACCATACAAGTCCCTGCGAATGAGCTGTTACTATAGAAACGATAACGGTATTAGAACGGGTGCATTAATACACGTAAACGTGTGAGCTCCACTACTGTTAGTCAACACCTTCTGACCAACCAGAACCCAGATTTCGACTGTGCTTTGGAGCATTGCTCTCAAATATGCGTCTTTGAAAAACCTTGGAAATCAGTTGAGTGTGTAAATCCCCACAGACGTCAGATTAGATATAAGTTGTTCTCTCCGCAGAGGCAGAGTGCGTGCAGTGTGTTCGCACTAGTGACATGTGATACACGTTGGAGAGTCATCAGAGGAAGGTGATGCAGACAAAACAGTATTGGGACACATCCAAGCCATGAAAGCACGATGTGATCAAGCTGTGTGTCTGAGAAAAACATCTGCTGCTGAGATTGGATTTAACGAACGTTCTTCATTCAGACAGTTCATTTCTTCTTCTTTTTTTCTTTCTTTTCCTTTACAGATGACTTAGGCAGCAGATGCACATGTTCCAGAGTGTGTGTGTGTGTGTGTGTGTGTGTGTGTGTGTGTCTGGACCAACTACAAAAAAACATCTTCAATTTATTACACCGATGGAATTTAGATTTGCCCCGTGATGGTGCTGAGAGTAGGTGTGCTTTTAAGAGATTCAACTTGTTAAAAGTCAAATAAATCAAGCACGACACTTTATATGGCTCAATAAAACACAAAGACACAAAGAGACCTTTCCAAACCCTTGACAAACACATTTACACTTAAAAAACCCTTACACATTTAATTACAGTTTGTTAAAGTGAAGGACAGTAAGACTTTCAAGCAGGTCATCTTGGTTTTGCAAATTAGTTGCTTTTGAGACTCACGCCATGCAGCTGGAAAAGCTTTTATGACTAATTCCGGTCTCTGAATGTGTTCGTCTCCATTCGCGTGTCGGTTTTTGCTTGGCGAATCATTTGTCAAACTCAGAGATTCAAAATAAATAACGCAGAGTCCATTCCAAGCAAAGAGCTGAGGGGGTGAATGTTAAAAAAATAGATCAATTAAAAAAAAAAATTTGAAATGGCACAATTTTCCCCCTTACTCTAAATGTGACCTATCAGCCGAGACAACAGTTCGTTGTCTGAAGTTTTTGGTTTAGAATAGAGTAATAGGAGTCTCTGTAACCCAATTTTCTTTCCTTGTGAGTGTGTGTAGCTAGTACAGGTAGTTGCCTTGCTAATCTGCCAAAATCAAACGACCAACTGTCACACTGATTAGTGCATTATTTAATTTGTGTGTAACTATTAAGGTTTAGGAGCTCTTCATAGCTACTCCCGTTTCTCATTAGAGAACTAAAAGAAATCCTAGATAGGCCACGCCCACCATGACAATAGTATCATCGCTACAGGAGAAACTACAAGCGACTTATTGCTTGCTAGTCTGAAGGTAGGGTAAGTCCCACTTCTCCTACTTGCTTTAGCCTCGTAGCTCTAGTGGGGAAATAAATAAGCAAACACCAAAAATGTTGGTGATTGACTACATTTAGAATATTTTACCCATTAAATGGTAATGGTCCGCACTTATATCACACTTTTTTTAAGCTTAGCAGTTCTACAAAGCACTTTACACTGTTTCTCATTCACCCATTCACACACACACACACCAATGGCTGCAGAGTTGCCATGCAAGGCACTTGCCTGCCATTGGGAGCAACTTGGGGTTCAGTGTCTTGCCCACGGACACCTCGGCACATGGAGTCATGTGGGCCAGGAATCAAACCGCCAACCCTATGATTAGTGGACAAGCCGCTCTACCACCTGAGCCACAGCCACCCATTAGTTCCTTTCAGGGCAGTGGTGGCTCAATGGTTAAAGCTCTGGATTACTGATCAGAAGGTCAGGAGTTCAAGCTGCCACTGTTGGGATCTTGAGCAAGGCCCTTAATCCTCTCTGCTCCAGAGCTGACCCTGTGCTCTGACTCCAATTCCTAACGAACTGTGATATGTGAAGAAAAGAATTTCACTTCGCTGTAATGTATATGTGACAAATAAATAAAGCTTTCTTCTTTAAGGCAGTAGCTCCCAGCTTTGATCCTGGAGGACCCTTGTTTTTATGTCGTTGTTTATCTGTACTATTAATGAGCTAAGTAAATGAGTGTATCTGAGTCGGTGTGCATGTTTGAGTAGGAAAAAAACAAACAAAAGTTGTGCAGGGCATGGGGTATGCTAGGACCAAAGTAAGGAACAGCCAAACAACAAACAGTGACTCTTGGGATTTAAATCCACTTACCCACTGGATCAGAGCTTCCCACACGAGCCCCAGCACCGTGCATCACTTTCTTATATTCTTATTTTTCAAGGTTATGCAATTATTTATTTTTCTTCCTAAGGAAAGACTTACAGGACAAAGGTTTTTCAGGTCCACAAATAATCGAAGCATAACTCCTGGATCTCGTTATAATTAGAGCGAATGGCAATGAGCCAGTCTTTAGCATTTGATTTGAAATGAATTTCATAAATATGATCACACTTCAGAAAATATCGTACCCTCGTGAACCAAACCACTATAGCTGTTTTAGGAATCGTAACATTTACAGCACCTTTGGAAGCAATATATACAGTATAGGATTGGTGCAAAAACAGGATGGCACTTTGTGTATGTGTGTAGATCTACCCAGGTTGTGTGATTCAGCCTGCCAGTTTTATCCGCTAACAACTTTTCAAATTTAAAATTCCCCCCTTTTTTTCCTTTTTTTTTTTGAGTGTTATGCCTTTGTAGTGTTTCAACCCATCACTGTCTTTGGCTTTAATTGCTCGCTCACGTCAACGCTCATCAGCGTGTGTGTATTAAAATATGGCGCATTGACAAGACATTGTTTTTTTTTTTTTTTGGAAAAGGGCTGTATGAGACTGCGCTTTAATGTCAGACGTGCCAGAGTTTGTTTCTGCTCTTCAGTTTTCACCCTGTAGTCATAAAACTTGTTAACCCCTCCCCCCCCCCCCCCCCCCCCCCGCACTTCACCAAGCTCATTTAATAGATGAATAAAACACATTCAGCTCGGCCTTACTCAGTACTGGGGTGTGATGAAATATCTGTAGGATGGTATGCCATTATATGGAAACCTAAAAATAGTTATATTGTTAATATTAAGCTATGTATGTAATAAAATACTTAATTTGCCAGCGATTTTTAAAATGTATTAATGAACTCTACATCATATATTTTATTCGTTTATAGTTACATGTAATGTTGTGGAATGTCCATGAAACAAGTTTTTACCTGTTACATTATAGCAGCTATAGTCATTTCCTCACCAGCTTCCCTTTTTTCTGTCTTTTGAAGTTAATGAGCGTAGAACATGGTTTAATGTTCTTTGTTATATTCCAATCGCATTTGTACCTAACGAGTATCCGTACTTATGACGTCCGCAGTAGCCCGGATGTATACGGAAGCTGTGGTTAACAGAAGTCACACGTGATACGTATAAAGCTGCTGTACAGTTCTCCATCATTCAACAATGAGACAAAAATGCTGCTTTTCATGCTAGAAAGAAACCACAAAGCATTAACTCTTCTGTCCTGAAGATGTCAGAAAACTCGATTACAGCTTTACCTCGGTCTGTCACAAAGCACCGACGCTGTATCTACACCTTCCGACCAATAAGAATCCAGAATACAACAGTGCTGTGGTATAACATGCAATAAAACAGCACAACCACGTTATGTATCTTCCACCCGCTGTTTCTCTGATAAGCAGGACTAATGGATTCTTTTATTAAAACCAAATTCGTGCATTCTTCCATAAATGTTAAATAAGAAAACCTCCTTAGAGAAAATGAATGTTTACACGTTTTTAATCCGTTCACGTGGCGCGTCTGCCATACAAGTCCTGTTACTATAGAAACGATAACGTATTAGAACGAGCGCATTAATATAGACCTGTGATTGACAGCTGCACTAGTGTTTTCTCTGTTATAGAAAATTAATCAACACCTTCTGACCAATCACAATCCAGAAGACAACAGCGCTGTGGTGTAATTATCATTTAACTTCTTTTTTTTTTTTTTTTTAATTGCTTTGAAATAAAATAACTTTTTCAAAGAACTTCAAATGGTAAACCTGACACAAAAAGGAAATGTATTTATTCAGATATTTTGTTTATTCACAACATAGGTATTACATTTTCGTGAACGTGTTAACACTTTAGTGAATGCGCGTTAGGAGCGTCCATGTGGGTCTCCGTAATGAGTAATGTGTTCTTAAATAATAATATTGTTCACTAATAATAATAATAAGTATTCACTGAGGGAGATTTGGGATTTTTATTCACTTCTGACTGCAGCCTTTTGCGACGAATAAAATGAGGCGGAAATGAAACAGGGTTGAGAGCAAGGGAAGTGTAAAGAACACAAACAGAGGATTTACAGAGGGACTAATGAAAGACAGAGAACAGCGATCTAGACAGAAAGATAGGAATCAATATTTGTGTATTAATGACATCAGCTTTCAGTGATGGGGAGCAATTAAGGGCTGAAAAACATCTCCTGACTCAATTAGCTAATTAGCTGCATCATCTCTCTCTCTCTCTCTGAATTGGACAAGGCAGGTTACCTTCAGTGCTACTGCAGTAGCTCTATGTGTTTGAGTGAGTGAGTGAGTGTGTGTAAGTGTGTGTGTGTGTGTGTGTGTGTGACCAAATTAATTTGTATGCTCAAGACCACTGCACTGAGTCTCAGGGGGTGTCAGTGTATGTAATAGCACATTTATTTCAGTGTGGGTTTTCTGAAACCTCCCATGGGCCAACAAACACATGTACACACACACACACACACACACACACACACACACACACACACACACACACACACACACACACACACACACACACACACACACACACACACAGTGTTAATGGTTCTAAATCAATTTAAATATCAGACAGAAACAATAACACAGAAGCAAATCAACAGTCCAAAAGAAACTAATAAAATACTTACTATATAATACATCTACAGTATACGCAGTATTGTTTCATTACTCGCTGTCTCTCATCAGTGTGTCCATCAGCTTGACCTGTCCTAAAATGTCCTAAAATGATTTGTAGCTCCTGAGCATCTGTAAGCAAAAGAAAATTTGGCAGCTTGCTTTGGTTCTTTTTTTTTTTTTTTTTTTTACAGTGAAGGAGAAATTATAGCTCTGTCTCAACCTTGTTGTTCTCACAGTGAGCTGTCTTTTCTCTTCCATATCTGCCCATTTGCCCATTTTATAGCCAACCTGCAGTCCAGGAATCTGCACCTGGTTTGTATTTTAGTGCCATTGTCCCTGTTGATGGGTTGCTCTATCTCTGGCTGTACATTCCTTGCTCAGTCTTTGACTGTGCTCCTGTCCATGACTCAGTCTCCTGGCTCAGTCTCTGCTACTGGTCTTGGCACAGTGTCTCCTCCATGGCTTGGCTCAGGCTCTGCTAGAATCTTCGGCTCAGGTCTCAGCCCCTATTTTGCATTTTGTGCCTGCTTTAGCTGCTGACCCTACGTCTGCCCACAGTCCCAGCCATTGATGCATTTCCACTGTCATGAGTGGACTTCCCCTCTTTCAGTCACAGACACTAATTATATTCCCACTCTCAGGTGGTGATATTGTCACAGTCTAAACCACAAATCCTAATCCTGGGTCAGTGAGGATGCTAGTATCATTCACTGATCTTGCCCCACTGTCATTTGCTGATCTTGCACCAGTATCAGTTGCTGATCTTGTACCAGTATCATTCACTGATCTTGCCCCTGTGTTAGTTGCTGATCTTGCCCCAGTCTCAGTCACTGATCTTGCCCTTGTGTTAGTTGCTGATCTTGCCCCAGTCTCAGTCACTGATCTTACTCCAATATCAGTCACAGATCTTGCCTCACTATCAGTCACTGATGCCGGTGCAAGATCTTTGATTGATACTGGTTCAAGATCAGTCACTGATCTTATCCCACTCTCAGTTACTGATCTTGCACCAGTCAAAGTAACTGATTTTACCCCAGTATCAGTCATTGACCTTGCACCAGTATCATCTGCTGATCTTGTCCCAATATCAGTCATCAGTCTTGCCGCAGTCTGAAGTCTGACCAGCCTTATCTAATTCAGCTTCAGGTCACTGCTCCTTTTATCTGGCTCAGTTTGTGATACAGTCCCAATCATGGGCTCAGGTCCAGGAACAGCACCTTTTTGTCTCATTGTCTCTGTTTCAGGATGGTGCATCTGCATTGTGTGTGCTACCCATTAGGTCTATCCCCCTACTGATTTCTGTGTATTTCTGAGTCTTTCAGGAACTGCATGACAAGTGGTGGGGCATAGCAACTTTTCCAAAGAGGCTTTGTGGTTACCACCTGCTGATTGTTTTTTTTTCTTCTTCTCAAAGCTGCTCACCCACTTTTGTTTGTCTGTGTGCTTTAGGAAGTCGTGTGTGTACTTACCTTCTCCCTGATTTCCTAGTTCTCCAGTGTCATAGTTTCCTGGATATTCTTTGACCCTAGCATGCCAGTTCGAATGCATGAATGAACCGTGCCTACGGCTTTGATGACCATGTTTGTCTGTGATCTGACATCCGGTCTGGATTATCCCATTACTTCTTGGAGAAGCTTAATTAAAAAATACTGTGCATCAACCTGCTTCTGGTTCCCATGTACTACAGCTATTTGATTGATTTTAGTGGGATAATTAGTCTCAGAACTGAATAAAAAATGTGAGTGGGTTCAGGCCAGAGTTTTTGGGCTTTCAGTTCTTTATTATATGAAATGCTTAGATACATCCAGAATGGTGGAAATCGTTCCTGTATGTGTAGAATCAGTGGGAATCTAGATCATTTTGCCATTTTATTTCGAACCTTTAGTGTATTTCCTAACAAATCTGCATACATGGATCTGTGGGATGTTTGTTCCATTTAATGTATGGAACCCCAAACTTCATATGTCCAAATTAAAGTTTTTTTGGATAGGCAGCGTATTTTACACACACACGGCTTGGCTAATGTGGTTAAGTCTGTTCCTCATTAGTTCATAGTGCATACAGTGATAAGGAACCAGCAGGGTTAGTGAGTTCAGTGATGCCTATAATGAACGATTCACAGAGCTGAGTGTGTGTGTGTGTGTGTGTGTGTGTGTGTGTGTGTGTGTGTGTGTGTGTGTGTGAGATATTATTGTACAGTACATTCATAAACCCACACAGTGCATATGAGATGGAAAAAAGTGCTCTAATGTGTGACATGCAAATATACACATTTACTCCCTAGAAGAAGTTTTATTTATATAGCGCCTTTCCAAAGCTCATGGTCTCGTTACACAGTATATATTAAATACATAAATTACATACAACACAAGGGAGAAAAGAAAGGGGGAGAGGAAAAAAAATAATCATTGAAAGTACATTTCAAACAGATACGTTTTTAGCTGGGTCTTGAAACTAGGCAGAGAAGTGATGTTACGGGGAGTAAGAGGTAATGAGTTCCACAGTTTCGGAGCAGCAACACAGAATGACCTCCCACCTGCAGTGGACAGCCGAAATCTAGGTATGGACAAGAGACCAAGTTCTGATGATCTAAGGGACCGGGTAAGGCAGTATGGGTGAAGTAAGTCAGACAAGTAAGGAGGGGCAAGACCATTTAGTGCCTTGAATGTTAGAAGTAGTATCTTAAATTGAATACGTGATACCACAGGTAGCCAGTGGAGATCACCAATGGAGGTGAGAACCCTTGCAGCTGAGTTGTGAACATACTGTAATCTTGAAATGTGTTTTTTGGTCAAGCCAATAAATAGGGCATTACGGTAATCCAGATGTGAAGTGATTAGCGCATGAACTAAGATTTCAGCATCAGTCAGAGTGAGAGAGGATCGAATATTACGAAGGTGGTAAAAGGAGCTTTTAACTATCGCGTTAATATGGGAATCAAAAGAGAGAGTTGTGTCAGATACAACACCAAGATTACAGGCAGAGGAAGAAGATTTAACAGGAACCCCATCAATATCAAATGACGTATCCATCCTTTTGCCCGAGGTAGTCGAACCAATAAACAATATTTCAGTTTTGTTATCATTCAGTTTTAAAAAGTTCAGGGACATCCAGTGTTTGATGTCCCTAATACATGCAGTGAGTGAACCAGAGAAGTATGGCTTATCAGAGCTGGTGGTAAGGTACATTTGGATGTCATCAGCATAACAATGAAATTGAGTGGATACATATAAAAAATATATAAAAATGGTCCCTATTATACCTTCCCCAGTGTGTAGTCATATATACTTATAATCAGAGCCGAGCCATTAGCCACCTTAACGCAATCTTACACAAAATATGTCATGAGAAGTAGTTTTTATATAGTACATGTTTCACTAAAACACACAATCGCACATGGAATTAAGAGGAAAAATACACTCTTAAAAATAAAGGTTCCAGTTAGAACCAAAAAAGGTGTTTCAGCCTGATCCCACAGGACAACCCTTTTAAGCTGCACAAAGAACCTTTTACTCTCAAGTTCTTTAGAGAACCAGTGCTTTAAAGAACCCACAAATGGTTCTTCATAGCAGTGCCACAAAGGAACCATGTTATCGAAAGTACTCTAAAAAAAAAAAACCTCAGTTAGTGCTTTAAGGAACCAAAGTAAGGTTCTTAAGAGTGATGCCAGGAGAACCTTTTCCAGTCCCACAAAGAACTTTATATGGTTCACTTTAACCTGTTAAGCTATGATACCTTGAATATCCAATGCACTGCTTAGAATAACCTATAATGAACCATAAAGAACTTCTTTAATCTCCAAAGAACCATACAGCTCATCTCAAGCACCCTATACAATGAAAAATGGTTCTTGACAAGAAGAAGGTTCTTTGCAGAACCCGTGGTGCTGTGAAGAACCCCTGAAGAACCTTTATTTTTAAGAGTGTACAAAATAGCCTTTTCAATCCTCAGAAATGAAAAGTGTAAATGTTGGCATGCACAAGTCATTACATTTCTAGGATGCTACAAATCTGACAATATATTTTTGTCTCTGATTTGAATTTAATAACAGACTCAGTGACAAGTTTGGTTTTAAGGTGCGATATAAATAATGATGAGTACAGACTGACAGAGGCATCTACTACTGGTAAGAAAAGAACATTTTAAAGTGTATATGCAATGTTTGGTTTAAACCTACAGTACAGTAGTAGTGCTGCAGTGTGGAGGTCTCTCTCTCTCTCTCTCTCTCTCTCTCTCTCTCTCTCTCTCTCTCTCTCTCTCACTCTCGCTCTCTCTCTCTCTCTCTCTCTCTCTCCTGGGCCTGCAGCAGCTTATTTGAAATTTCATTCATGCTATGTGTCAACCCCAGAGTGGAGGAGTGTGAGTGTGGCTGAGGTGATGATGTGTGTGTGAACGCGGTCAGTGATGTGTAAAATTACTAGGAGGAGAATGACGGAGAATGACGTGTGTGTGTGTGTGTGTGTGTGTGTGTGTGTGTGTGTGGGTGGATGTGTAAGAGAATCAAGGAGAGAAAGACATTAAGTATGGGGGTCATATATACAGTGGGGGACAAAGAAATGATCAGTCTATGATTTTAATGGTAGGTGTATTTTAACAGTGAGAGACAGAATAACAACAAAAAAATCCAGAAAAACACATTTCAAAAAAGTTATAAATTGATTTGCATTTTAATGAGTGAAATAAGTATTTGACCCCTTCGACTTAGTACTTGGTGGCAAAACCCTTGTTGGCAATCAGAGGTCAGACGTTTCTTGTAGTTGGCCACCAGGTTTGCACACATCTCAGGAGGGATTTTGTCCCACTCCTCTTTGCAGATCCTCTCCAAGTCATTAAGGTCATTTTCAATGCCCTGGCTGAGGGAAGGAGGTTCTCACCCAAGATTTGACGGTACATGACCCCGTCCATCGTCCCTTTGATGCGGTGCAGTTGTCCTGTCCCCTTAGCAGAAAAACACCCCCAAAGCATAATGTTCCCACCTCCATGTTTGACGGTGGGGATGGTGTTATGACTTGGGGTCATAGGCAGCATTCCTCCTCCTCCAAACACGGCGAGTTGAGTTGATGCCAAAGAGATCTGACCACACCTGACCACAACACTTTCACCCAGTTCTCCTCTGAATCATTCAGGCAAACTTCAGACGGGCCTGTACATGTGCTTTCTTGAGCAGGGGGACCTTGCGGGCGCTGCAGGATTTCAGTCCTTCACGGCGTAGTGTGTTACCAATTGTTTTCTTGGTGACTATGGTCCCAGCTGCCTTGAGATCATTAACAAGATCCTCCCGTGTAGTTCTGGGCCGATTCCTCACCGTTCTCATGATCATTGAAACTCCACGAGGTGAGATCTTGCATGGAGCCCCAGACCAAGGGAAACTGACAGTTTCATTCATTTGAGAATAATCACACCAACTGTTGTCACCTTCTCACCAAGCTGCTTGGCGATGATCTTGTAGCCCATTCCAGCCTTGTGTAGGTCTACAATCTTGTCCCTGACATCCTTGGACAGCTCTTTGGTCTTGGCCATGGTGGAGAGTTTGGAATCTAATTGATTGATTGCTTCTGTGGACAGGTGTCTTTTATACAGGTAACAAACTGAGATTAGGAGCACTCCCTTTAAGAGACTGCTCCTAATCTCAGCTCATTACCTGTGTAAAAGACACCTGGGAGCCAGAAATCTTGCTGACTGATAGGGGATCAAATACTTATTTCCCCTCATTAAAATGCAAATCAATTTATAACTTTTTTGAAATGCGTTTTTCTGGATGTTTTTGTTGTTATTCTGTCTCTCACTGTTAAAATACACCTACCATTAAAATCATAGACTGATCATTTCTTTGTCAGTGGGCAAACATACAAAATCAGCAGGGGATCAAATACTTTTTTCCCCCACTGTGTGTGTGTATATATATATGTGTGTGTGTGTGTGTGTGTGTGTGTGTGTGTGTGTGTGTGTGTGTGTGTGTGTAAGAGAGAGAAATACTGGTACATGTGACTATTTTTTAACAACATGTGAAGCTTTAGATAAAAGATAAAGATAGATATAGATATTCCTTCTTTGGTTACTGAGATTAGAGTTATTAATTAGTTACAGTAAAGCAATGGAAATACAAAATGTGTGTGTGTGTGTGTGTGTGTGTGTGTGTGTGTGTGTGTGTAGGGTGCATTTGTACAGATGGTTTAATTTCTCTCCTGATACACAGCAGAAACACGACAAACGGGTCCAACACTCTAGATTGATCTAATCAGATAGAGCATTAATGGCCCACACGCACCTCACACACACGCACACACCACACACACACACACACACACACACACACACACACACACACACACACACACACACACACAGCTGGCCTACATACCATTGAGGAATGACAGGTGATTCACAACTATAATATTAAAAATAATATCAAATATTGAGTAATGTTACAGAAGGAGTATATAACAAGCAGTACATGTCATATAAAAACATGGGCGTGTCAGTGTGAGTGTAAGGACAGGTGTATCCTGGCAGCTGTAACAGTTCTCAAATCTGATTGGTCAGAAGATGATTGATTTTCCATAACAGCAGCTCTGAAAGTACGTACATAAAACTGACCTGATGTGGCTTCCAGTGTTCCAGCATCACTACTGAATAATGTGACCGTGGAGCGACTGTGTGTCGATTATATAAAAAGATTTTTATTTCAGAATCAAATCATGAGCATGAATCTCATTTTCATGCTTTCCTCAGACATTAAGTGTACCGTGATGCTTGAGGGAGGTTTCGCTTTCAGTTGGAGACTGATTCTCTGTAGAGAATCTGATCTCACTGCTAGAATGTTGCTTCTTTGGTTTCTTGTTTTTGTTTTTTTTCTCCTTTTCATTGTTTCATCTTGGACCGAAACTTTCAATAAGACTTCTAATTCTAGTCCTGCTTAACATTTTACCTGGAACAGCAACGCTGGCTACACGGTACGGCCAAAACTATGCACACCCCTGACCATCACACCCATATGTGTCATATCAGAGCCATATCACCCTGCGGTTCTTGTCTGGTTTCCTACTGAAGCTAAGCAAGTTTGAGCCTGGCCAGTACTTGAATGGGAGACCTCCTGGGCAAAACTAAGGTTGCTGCTGGAAGTGGTATTAGTGAGGCCAGTAGGTGGTGCTCTCCCTGTGTTCTGTGTGGGTCCTAATGCCCCAGTATAGTGACGGGGACACAATACTGTAAAAAGAGCACCGTCTTTCGGTTGAAACGTTAAACCGAGGTCCTGACTCTGTGTGGTCATTAAAAATCCCAGGTCACTTCTTGTAAAGAGTAGGGGTATCACCCTGGTGTCCTGGCAGAAGTTGCCCCATTGGTCCTTGTCTATCATGGCCCCCTAATAATCTCCATCCCTGAACTGGCTATACCTCTCCTCTCCACCAATGGCTGGTGTGTGGTGGGTGTTCTGGTGCACTATGGCTGCCATCACATCATCCAGGTGGATGCTACACACTGGTGGTGGTTGAGGAGATTCCCCCCCTAAAGTGCTCTGAGTGTCTAGAAAAGCGCTATATAAATGTAACATATTATTATTATATGTGGTTCTTCCTTAATCTGTTACCACCACCAAGTCTGAAGCACACACTAGTATACAATGTCTTGTTCCATTTGTTCCAGCATGACGATGCGCCTGTGCACGAAGCGAGCTCCGTGTGTTAAGGTTGGAAGAAGGTAGAAGAACTGGAGCGTCCTGCACAGAGCCCTGACCTCAACCCCACTGCACACCTTTGGGATGAACTGGAAATGGAGCCTCCTCCAGACATACCAACATCAGCGCCTGACCTCAACCTCAACCTAATGCTCTTGTAGCTGAATGAACACAAAAATCCCCACGGCCACCCCCCAAAATCTGGTGGAAAGCCTTCCCAGATGAGTGGAGCTTATTATAACGGCAAAGTGGGAATAAATCTGGAACGGGACATATAGGTGTGATGGTTAGGGTTACACAAACTTTTGGCCATATTGTGTATTTGGAAAATGAGGAAGAAACTAATATCAGGGCACAGAGTGGTGGATGTGGTTCAGGGGATTAGTAGCCACGTGGCTCTGTCTCTCGCCGGTCGCTCTTCTTTATTCTGTCTCTCTCAGTGTCTGTCTGTCTCTTCCGTTTTTACTCTGTCTCTCTCTCTCTCTCTCTCTCTCTCTCTCTCTCTCTCTCTCACTCTCTCTGTCAAAGCATCTTAAGGTCATTTTATGTGGATTTTACTTTTCAGATTTTTATCCTGGGTTTTAAGTATGTCAGAAAACACAGGTTCAAGTGTCAGCTGATTAATTTTATCTTTGGCCAGGCAAAAATGGCAATATACCTGAGCAGGAAAAACAAAGTGGCACAAATCACAGACTGCGACACCGTACGAATTCCCTGCAGATTAATTAAAGCAAGAATTCGGATTGATTGTAGCTTTTATAAGAATACGGGGGATTTGGAGATGTTTCAGGCAGTGTGGTGGTGTGAGGAGGCTCTGTGCTCAGAAGCAGAGGAAGAACTTTGTTTTGTACCAGCTCTAGACTGATAGAATCATCGCAAATACATATTCAAACTGTTTATTATTATGCTTAGTCTAAATTATTTTTATTTTATTTTATTTTATCTTATTTTATTTTTCTTTAAACATTTATTTATTTATTAAGTCACCCTGATTTGATCATGTATAATGTGACGTATGTAAAATAAAGGATGGTAAAAGTCAAAGTCTTTGTCTCTCTCTCTCTCTCTCTGTCTGTCTCTCTCTCTCTGTCTGTCTCTCTCTCTCTGTCTGTCTCCCTGTCATCCTTAAATTGTTTACTCGCTTTCCATTTTATTCTCGCTCTCTCTGCGCACGTGACCTGCTGGAGCTCTGAACCTCGATCTAGTCGATTTAAAAAGTTGAGTTCTTATGTGTTATGCATTCATTCTCTCTCTCTCTCTCTCTCTCTGTCTCTCTTTTTCTTTCTCGCTCTCTCTGGTGACGTCACACACACAGGGGGCAGGGATTAGTAAAAGAGTTGCACTGGCGTCTGTGTTCTGGCGCGCTTCACGTTTCAGCCGCGCGCGCCGCTTACCCAAAAGCGCGTGAGCACGAACTGAAAAGAAACTCAATCCCAGTGAGAGAAGGTTTAAATAAAGAAAGAAAGAAAGAAAGAAAGAAGGAAAGAAAGAAACTTCCCGCGTTTAACTTTCTGACTTTATTATTATTGTTTTGAAACTTTTTCGGAGGATTTCCTTTTTTGTGTGTATATTGGATTACGGACGCCCGGGTTTGTCTGTCTGGCGCGCGCACGGAGGAGGACGATGAGCGATCGCGCGCGGGTGCAGGAGACGCAGTGCCTCTAAGGGTACAGAGGTAAAAGTGTGTGTGTGTGTGGTGTGTGTGTGTGTGCTGGTCTCGAGACCTGGTCAGTTAATGACTCACACATTTGTCTGTACGGAGTTGAACATGCAGCTTAATTAACTCCGGCTGAGTAAAATGAGCTCCTGTGGTGTTTCTGTAAGTGCAGCAGAGACACACTAGACACAAGAGGACTTCATTCATACTGTAAAAAAACAACAACAACGATGATGTTCCTTCATCTCTCATTCTCAGTGAGAACATGTGAAATCTCCACCTGTTTCTTCAGTTCATTGGGTTTTGTTTGTTTGTTTGTTTGTTTTTAATCTCAGACTTCATCTGTCACACACACAGTCATTTGCATATCAGTTGTAGAACATAGTGATGCAACAACACCATCATTCCGGCGCTGATTTCGACACCTAAACAATATTGCGGTGAAGAAACCGTCTGACGTTCATCTCACAGCAGGATGGTGTGATGAAGCGGAGTCACTGTTACCACTCAGAAGTCACTTCTTTCTTTTCCAGTAACACCAGTTACATCCTCTTTAAAACTGATTAATGACTGACAGAATGCACTTTTTTTTAATCCAGTTGGACTTACACTTAATGTCGTGGTTCCAATTAGAACCAAAAAGGGTTTTTCAGCCTGATGATGAACCCTTTTAAGCTGCACAGAGAACCTTTTACTCTCAAGCTTTTTAGAGAACCATGTATTTACCAGTGCTTTAAAGAACCCACAAATGGTTCTTCATAGCAATGCCACAAGGAACCATAAGTTCTCTTAAATAAATAAATAAATAAATAAATAAACCCTTAGTTAGTGTGCTTTAAGGAACCAAAGTACGGTTCTCCAGAGTGATGCCAGGAGAACCTTATACGGTAGGGTTCACGTTAACCTGTTAAGGGTTAATTGAAGAACCAATACACTGCTCCGAAGAACCGTAAAGAACTTCTGTAATCTCCAAAGAACCGTACAGCTCAACTCAAGCACCCTATACAATGAAAAATGGTTCTTGACAAGAAGAACCCTTGAAGAACCTTTATTTTTAAGAGTGCGTGAATAAGCAGTCGTTCCCTCACCGGCCTTTCTTTTTTTCTCTCTCTTGAAGTAAATATGACAAAAAAAACCAAACAAACAAAACAAAAAACAAACAAACACGCGCACACGTAGCTTTTCACGTTACCGAGAAACCGCAAAGTGTTAAAAAAAACCAAAAAAAAACGACCCACCATCCCGAAGGTGTCGGAAACGGTCACCGGGTCGATGATCACACGCGTTTTTAATCCGTTTATTCTCTGTGAACGAGCCGTTACTACACAGACCATGACGTATTAAATACCTTATAATAAACACCGTCAAGACCTTCTGACCAATCAGAATCTGGAATTCAGCGGCGGTGTAATGTGGTGTAACGAACCCAAGACTTAATTAACAGAGAAGAGGAATGAAAAGACGGTAGAGACACGAGCCATTTGTGCGGCGCAGTGGTTAATAAAGTACATCTCCTCATTTATTTCTCATCAAACAAAACCCTCCAGGGTTTGAAAGCAGTGTGGAAAGCTGGCGATTCTTCTTAGTACTTGTACTCACTGCGGCTAATCCGAATCATAAACACACACACACACACACACACACACACACACACACACACACGGGTCAGTATGACTCCCTCACGGTTTCTTTAATTTACAAATCGCATAGTAAAGTAATGAATATTAATGAATTAGGAGGTCTCTACGATATTTAGAATAAAAATGATAAGATGTGTTTGATTGACACTCAGGAATAATACACAGAGCAATAGTAAAAGCCTAAAAATAATGTATCGAACCTAGAATTTTACTCTAAAAGTGTTAAACACTGGGGGTTAAATCCCCCATGACTGAGCTGTTAATAATTTCACCCATGTGAAGAAAATGGTCTTTAGATTGCAATCGCAGGGCTGCATCGACATCATCGCTAGCGGCGAACACTGACGAGGTGAGAGAAATGCCTACAGACCGCACTGGGTGAGTGACAGTAACAGCTCTTAGTCAGTGTGTTGTTCTCGAAGGTCTGTGGCCGTCGGACCTTAGCGTCTGATGCAGGGAAAACGAAAAAGACACTTTACTCCCAAGCTTTACAGAAACGCTTCTCCGAAGTGGAATAAAACCCGCTGCTCCATCCAGGCTAACTGATGTAGCTAGCTAATACACTTCCTTTCAAATAGACCTGCTAACATTAGAAAGTCTAGTAGCCTAAAAGCATGGACACGCACACGTGTGCGCTTTTTCATGGCTGCTATTTAAACCGGGGAACCGTAAACAGAAATAAATAAATAAATAAATAAATACACAAATAAATAAATAAATAAGTTCCATGATGCCCCTGATTGATTAATACAAAAGGAAGTACCAAAAAATATGTTCTCATACTTGGTCTGAAAAACACAGGCGTGTGTGTGTGTGTGTGTGTGTGTGTGTGTGTGTGTGTGTGTGTGTTCAGTGTATCGACCCTAAAAAGTTCAAACTCAACAGTGAACTGCAGCTATCATGTTTGGAAGTCACTAAAAGCCATTGAGCTGTTTCTGTGTGTGTGTGTGTGTGTGTGTGTGTGTGTGTGTGTGTGTGTGTTTGCGTTTGTTTGTTAGCCGTTGCCATGACAGCTGCTGACTTGTATAGTTTAGAGAGTACCCCAAGTCATGATAAACACAAATACAGGAGTTACTTTACACTATTAACCATGTGTGTGTGTGTGTGTGTGTGTGTGTGTGTGTGTGTGTGTGTGTTTATGTTTGTGTGTGTGTGTGTGTGTGTGTGTGTGTGTGTGTGTGTGTGTGTGTGTTTATGTTTGTGTGTGTGTGTGTGTGTGTGTGTGTGTGTGTGTGTGTGTGTTTGTTTATGCGGCACTGAAGTTCCTTCTGGTCCTGTGTAATGAGTTTGTTTTTGTGTGTGTGTGTGTGTGTGTGTGTGTGTGTGTGTACACTTATGATGCCCAGGCCTTGTGTAATGATTTTGCGTGTGTGTGTGTGTGTGTGTGTTATCGGGGACCACCATGTGTGTCCCATTACTAAATTCCAGTATGCTGCCAAAAAACAAGAATAATTTATTAAAACACACACACACACACACACACACACACACACACACACACACACACACACACACACACACACACACAGAGTGAGAGAGAGAGAGAGACAGAGAGTTTGTGTGTGTGTGTGTGTGTGTGTGTTTACCTGGTGATATTGAGAGTCATTGTAGGAGAGAGAATTGAAACATCCTTCTCTCTCTCTCTGTGTGTGTGTGTGTGTGTGTGTGTGTGTGTGTGTGTGTGTGTGTGTGAGTGTGTGTGGTAATCATCGATCATTAACAACGATTAGTCAACATCTCACTGACTCAGCTGACCTCATGTGACCCTCCAGTCTCTCGAGCCTAACAGCGGGTCACATGGTCTTCACACGGTTCTCTGATTGGCTCGTGTGGTCTTCTGGATGGCAGTAGGTCATGTGCACAGTGACAGTGTTTGATTGGCAGTGTGTTTGTGCTTCCTGGAACTCTGGAGTTAATAATAATTAAAATAAATAAATAAATAAAAACGCAGCTTGTCGTGTTACAGAGAAACCTCAGTAAGCGTAAACTCCTCTGTCCTGAAGATTAAAGTTACAGCTTTAGCTCTGAGTGTTACAAAGCTCTGACACTGGAGACTCCTTCCATAAAGTTAAAGAAATGTCTCCTCACAGAAAACGGTAGCAGATTTACCTCAGGTAACCTCATTTTTTAATCTGTTGCGTGGAGCGTCTTCTGTACGTCCCTGTGAATCAGCTGTTACTATAGCAACGATAACGTTAACCTCCGAGAATGAAAAAGACATACAGACCGACCTAAACCACTCCAGCCATAATTCTCTAACCTAATATGTTGCTCTCTCTCTCTCTCTCTCTCTCTCTCTCTCTCTCTCTCTCTGTGAAGGAAATAATTCACGGACATCTCCGGGATCACGGGACTCTCACTTCTGAGAATGTTTATCAAATACTGTTTCAGACACGAGCATGCATCGATTTCTCGCTTGCTTTTGACGACGAGTTTGGATCCGTGACTCACTGAACCACAGGCTTCTTTGTGCTTAGAGGATTTCTTACAGCTCCAAAAAGTATATATATTTTGCCATTCTTCCTTGCAAAAGCATTCTAACTCTGTCAAATTGACTCTTCAGGTCACCCCACAGATCTTTGATTAGATTTAGGTCTGGACTCTGGCCGGGCCATTCCAAAACCTTGAACTTGTTTTGGTGAAGCCATTCCTTTGTTGATCTGGAGGTTTGCTTCAAGTCATTGTTATGCTGAACGGTGAAATTCCTCTTCATCTTAAGTGTTTTAGAAGAAGCCTTAAGGTTTTGCCCCAAGTTCCAGCTGAGGAAAAAAAAAAAAAAAAACAGCCCACGAAGTTTGATGCTGCCACCACCATGCTTCACCATGGGGATGGTGTTCTTTTGGTGATGTGCTGTGTTTTTTGTTTTGTTTTATGCACACACACATATATATTTTTTGGTATGATTGCAAAAAGTTCAACTTTGGTGTCATCAGACCATAACACATTGTTCCACATGGCTTTGGGAGATTGGATGATTTTATTTTTTATTTTTTTGTTAAAAAAGGCTTCCGTCTTGCCACCCTACCCCACAGCCCAGAGATATGAAGAATTCAGCAGACTGTTGTCACATGTAGGGAGCAACTAGTACTTGCCAGAAATTGCTGCGGTTCTTTTAATGTTGCTGTAGGCCTCTTGGCAGCCTCCCTGACCAGTTTTCTCCTGATCTTCTCATCAATTTTATAGCGACGTCCTGTTCATAGTAGTGTCACTGTCGTGCCGTATTTTCTCCACTTGTTGATTATTATGGTGTATCCAATGCTTTGGAAAATTTTTGTAACCTGATATTTTTCAACAATGGGATCCCGTATCTGCTTTGTAAGCTCTTTGTGGCCCATGGCTTTTCTAGTTGGATGTTACCAAGAAAGTGTCAGGAGAATCCTATAGGAACAGCTGGACTTTCTTTGGGGTTAATCTGTCACTTTAGTTGATGGCAGGTGTTTACTAATTAGCATTTAACATGAGTTTGAATATGATTGCTTCATTCTGAACACTGCTACATTCCCAATTATAAAGGGTGTGCACACTTCTGCAAGCTGAGTATTGGAAGTTTTTTTATTGATATTTTTCCCCCCTAAAATGATTCTTGTTTTTCACTTTTATTAATAGGTTAACATTTCACAATAAAGGTAGAAAACGTTCTGACATGATTTATCTTGGTTTCTTTTTTTTTTTACATCACAAAATCCTGCCATTTTCACAGGGGTGTGTAGATTTTTTATATCCACCGTATCTCTTGATTGAATCTTAAGTGAAATTTGTTAGATGTGGGACCGAGTCGACACACTGTAACTGCACCCTTCGGCTCACTTGCCGCCTCATTTGCCTTAAGAGCCACGCTGTGTTTCTCATTTTGCCCTTTATGGCTGTCATTGGCAAAGCCTGCATCAATGTGGACTCAATAGCCTCTTACCCAAAACCTTCCGAGTTATTGGTTAGAACCAAATCAAAGCAGCATGGCAGATAGAGTGAGGATTACAAGGAGTGTCTTTTGACATTGAAAAGCATTAAGGTTTGCAATGTATGTGGCAAATTAATTTATACGATATTATCTATAGCCCTGATATGTAGTAATGCGTTCCTATTTGTTTTTCTATATGACCTTCGTGTACACTTCACAGCATGAAGCACACATCCCATGCAAGGCATCATAGGAATATTGTGGATAGCAATTTGAATTCAGTGATGGATCAGGGTCAAAGTTTAACCATACTGTCACTCACCTAACTTGACTTTTCAATTACTGTGTATGTAGGAGCGGTTAAAGCGTGGATGTCTCTTTGATGTTTCGGTGTAGTTTTTGGATCAGAGGTTAGCTCTAAAGAGATAATTACAGAGAGATCTCCGCCTTCAAAAGTACAAGAGGAATGTGGATTTCTGTGCACCTTGATCACATTTTGTAATTAGTAATGTTGTCACCTCTTCAACTACTTGACACAGTTTGTGTTCTGTTGCCTTGGCAATGATCACCATGAAAATCTGTATTTTGTTTGCATTTTCCAAGCTTGTTAGTCTCCAACCTACACACATACGTGTGCTGTTTTACATTAATTGGTGTACACACCCCTTAACTAATACCCTGTTAAAGGACCTTTTGCTTGTAATACAGCACTCAGTGTTTTGGGGTAAGAGTCTACCAACTTATCACATCTTCATTCGGTATTTTTATTCCACTCTTCTGGAGCCAAAACGCTCCAGATGTATCTGATTGTGAGGGAATCTCCTGTGCACAGCCCTCTTCAAGTCATTCCACAGGTTTCCAATAGGTTTTAGATCTGGGCTCTGACTGGACCATTCCAAAACGCTGATCTTCCTCTTCTGAAGCTGTCCCTTTGGTAACTTGGATTTGTGCTTTTTGTCATTTTTGTGCTGGAAAGTGATATTGTTCTTCTTCAGCTGTCTATCAGAGGCCTGCAAGTTTTGTGCCAAACTATATAGGTAGTTAGAGCTATCCATGATTCCCGCTATCTTGATTACAGCCCCAGTCCCAGCTGAAGAGAAGCAGCCCCACAGCATGATGCAGCCACCACCATGCTTCACCGTGGGTATGGTATTCTTTGTTTTGATAAGCTGTCTTGCTTTTGCACCAAACATATCTTTTAAATTATGCCTAAACATTTCTACCTTGGTCTCATCAGACTGTAACACATTTTGCCACATGATCTGGTTTACTGAAACCGGTGATTTTTATTTGGGGTTATTCAGAATCACTTCAGCGATGACAGGTGTATGATTTTCATATATATATATATATATATATATATATATATATATATATATATATATATTTATATTTATATGTATATATATATATAAGGTGTAAAACATGACAGGTTGTGCTGTTATATGCTGCATTGAGTGTAGTTTTATTAGGTGGTTTGGGCAGATTACTAGGACACCCCCTTGGAGCCTCCCAGTTCAACTGTATCAAACTCGCCCCACTGGACGGAGAGCCTGGGGCAGACCCAGGACCTGCTGGAGAGATTATGTATCTGTATAAGTTTGGAACATCTGGGGATCCCAGAGGAGGCGCTGGATTCTGTGGCTGGAGATAGGGAAGTCTGGATTGACGAAAAGGAAAATAAAGGAATGAATGAATGAAAGAAAACAAATCCAATCAGCCAATCATGTGGCAGCAGCACAATGTATAACATCATGCAGATACAGGACAAGAGCTTCAGTTAATGTTCACATCAAATTACTATCTGCATCCCATCTGTTGCAGTGCACAAATATTGGCACCCCTCAACCCTATCCATCAGTATACACGGGTTTATATTAATCTCCAGCCAACAGCCAATCAGAAACTGATCTTGATGAAGTTTAGAGGATACACTGTGCATGGAAAAAGATTTAGCCTCTAATCTGGGTGAGTATACAGTATGTACACCGATTTAATAACTACTAAACTAGCAAGTCAGTGTATGAAGAATGATAATATACAGCATTACAGTCATGTTAATATACAGCATTACAATTACATCAGTATATTAGTGACGAATGACAGAGCCATTTCAAAATAAAGTATAATATCAGTTTTTCATAACCGGTTAAATAAAAGCAGACCATGGTAGTAGACCTAATTTATTTATTTATTTATTTTTTTGTCCCTGCCTCTAAATCTTGTGCTTGAGTGTGTTTAAGGCTAATAGATATGAATTCACTGGAGGTGAAGTGCTCCCTCTAAATTCCTCACATAACTCAGTTACTGTAATGAAATTTTAGAGAGTAAAAAATCGTTTGATGTATGGCATTAAGGGGGTAATTTTATTGAAAGTAAATGTGTTAGTGTTGCTGGAGTGCTTCTTCTCTGTACACACACTCTTTCCTGAGGCGATCAGAGATTCTCTCTCTCTCTCTCCCATTTGTCACATCCAATACTGGCATTACTGTTAGAGTAGTAGCCATAAAACACAGCAGTATGGCAATTGTATAAGAACAAATTAAACTAATTCACACGTTTTATGATTCATCGCGCTTGAGAACGGGCTCAAGAGAAAACAACTAAACAACCATCGGTTTAGAGGTGGGGTTGGGTGTGTGTGTGTGTGTGTGTGTGTGTGTGTGTGTGTGTGTGCATCTACGTGCATCAGTGTAGGTGAGGGCTTTATATCCAGTTATTTAAAACACTGAATAGCTAAAGGGAAAGCTAGTGACTGTGAGGGGAAAAAAATACTTGTAACTATGAGGTAAAATCAGTGACCGTGAGCTACAACTGGTGAATGTCTGTGGTAAAACTAGTGACTGTAAGGAAAATACTTCTAACTATGAGGTAAAAGGAGTGACCGTGAGCTACAGCTAGTGAATGTGTGAGGTAAAACTATCATATTTGAGGTAAAATTAGTGATTTTGAGGTAAAATTAGTGTTTCTTAGTGATTCTTGAGCAGTGCTTGTGTGGAGTAAACCCAGTGACTGTGAAATCAAACTAGTGACCGTGAGCTACAACTGGCGAATGTGTGTGGTAAAATTATTGAGTCTACGATACAACTAGTCCACGTCTAAAAAAAACAAAAAGTGATTGTGACAAAGTGAGAGCTAAAAAAAGTGAACATGAAATAAAAGTAGTGAATGTGTGAGGCAAAATTAGCAACTCTGAGGTAAAACTAGTGACTGTAAGGAAAAAAACTTGTAACTATGAGGTAAAATCAGTGACCGTGAGCTACAGCTAGTGAATGTGTGAGGTAAAACTAGCATCTTTGAGGTAAAATTAGTGATTTTGAGGTAAAATTAGTGTTTCTTAGTGATTTTTAAGCAGTGCTTGTGTGAAGTAAACCCAGTGACTGTGAAATCAAACTGGGAACTGTGAGTTAAAACTAATGAATGTGTGAGGCAAAACTAGCAACTCTGAGGTAAAACTAGTGACTGTAAGGAAAAAAATTTGTAACTATGAGGTAAAATCAGTGATTGTTAGCTACAACTGCTGAATGTCTGTGGTAAAACTAGTGACTGTGAGGATAAAACTTGTAACTATGCGGGAAAGGAAGTGACTGAGCTACAACTAGTGAATGTGTGAGGTAAAACTAGCATCTTTGAGGTAAAATTAGTGATTTTGAGGTAAAATTAGTGTTTCTTAGTGATTTTTAAGCAGTGCTTGTGTGAAGTAAACCCAGTGACTGTGAAATCAAACTGGGAACTGTTTGATTTCAACTAGAAATCAAAACTAGTGGCTGTGAGAAGTGAAATTATGGAATGTGAGGTAAACCACCTGAAGTCAGTACATGACTTAAAACAGAGAACATGATGTAAAACCAGTCGGTGTATGAGGTACAACAGCATGTGTGAAAAAAAAAAAAATATAATAAAAAAGTAAATTTGATATAAAAAGAAAAGGTATAAATTGTGAAAGGGTGAAGAAAAATGAATGGATATGAGGTTCGATAGTGAATAGGTGAGGTAAAAAAAAATTGTGTGAGAGAGGATTTTGACAAAAGTATGAATAATGGAATAAGCAGTGGGTTTATACACACAGGACACAAGAAGAACACCACAGGGTTTGCAGACAGATCTGTGTGTGTGTGTGTGTGTGTGTGTGTGTGTGTGTGTCAGGGGGAAAAAAAGAAGATAAAAGTCTGAAAGGTGGTAAAAGCTCAAATTTCTATGATACTTCTTAAAGCGCACACTCCAGCATATTCCCTGTGTGTGTGTGTGTGTGTGTGTGTGTGTGTGTGTGTGTTTTCTGTTCTCCTGCAGCGAGACATGTTTGTAGGTAAAGTAGAAGAGAAGTCGGGGTTCACAAACACTCCGCATACACCTCAGTCACACTCTTCACATTCTCCTGCTGTCTCTGTCCTGCTGTGTGAGGACGTTTCTCAAATAACATTTGCGCTAGCATGTGTGTGTTTATCAGCCCATATGGTCATGTGTCATTCTGTGTGTTTGTGTGTGTGTGTGTCGTTGCGTATACCTGGTAGCATAAATGCACTCAATGTATGTTGACCTTCACACGTCACACTTTCACATGTGTGTGTGTGTGTGTGTGTGTGTGTGTGTGTGTGTGTGTGTGTGTTTAATACACAATCAGAATAAGTCATATTTTGAAACAAAAGGTCTTCTATATAGAGGCTGTACACAACCATTAGGTATGGGGGCAGTGTGTGTGTGTGTGTGTGTGTGTGTGTGTGTGTGCGCGCATGTAGATGTGTGCGTGTGCTTGTAACAGTGGGGTGCGTCTAGATCCATGTAACAGTGGAGTGCGTCTAGATCCATGGGGGGTCAGGAACAGAAGGTTCTAGCAGGACATTCCTGAAGTTCTCCATGAAGAAATAGTGACATACGAAGAGTGATAGTGATGGAGGTGTTCTGGGAAGATTTTATGGCTTTCAGCTGCGCGCACACACACACACACACACACACACACACACACACACACACAGACACACGCACAGTACACAGCCCGTCTATACAATCAATTCTCAAATATGAAACCCATGAGAAAGAGGCGTGGCCTCTGTACTTCAGTCTCAGTGAAGAGGGCGTGGCACTAAGAAATGTTTTGCTTTAAATTTGAACACTTAACGATATTAGTAAGCTTATTGTTTTGAATGTTTCCTGCTTTACGTGTTTAACTTCAGGAGGAGGCACATAAATAATAATTTAGACTTGATATAAACTTGATTGGGTTTTATTTTTATGCAGCACTACGCAGCAGTGCAGATGGTAGTGTGATATCATTTGCTGTAGGCTGAACGCAGTCCAGCTGGGAATCTCACACACACACACACACACACACACACACACACACACACACACACACACACACACAGTGCTGATTTATGGCTGTTTGACTTTCTTTTGAAAGTCTTCTCACCACTGTCTCTCTGTTTTCTTTCCTCGGTTTGTCGCCTGCTTAACTCCATGTCACACGTTTTTATCTCTCTCACGTGTGATTCATGGCTTCACTAAAACCCACTTTTTATGGCAATTCACACTAATTCACTGTTGAGCGTTGATATATAGCACCAGCATGATGCCAATGATCTGTAAAACCATCCTGCAAACAGCAGTTTATGTACAGGCAATTATTACCATAAAACAATCAAAGCGTAAAAACACTTATGAATATATATAGCTATATATATCAGTTATGAGTTTAAGTTTAGGCCAGCGTAGCATGGAAAATGATCGGCGAGCCATTTAAATGCAATTTCATCAAACATATCTTATGTTATCAATTTTTACCGATCCCTGGCACTTCACACTTTCTCTGTCGTACATAACGAGTGTAGAATATCACATGACTGGCCGACTAAATGATCACCAGAGGAAGCTCAGCCTAATCAGCTCATTAACCGATGTACTTAAACACTCTGTTGGTTTATTTGCTCCATCACTTCATTTCCCAGATCTGTTTTTCCTCATCGTTTTATCTTCATTTATCCGAGTTGTTTTTCCTCTATCCACGTTTATCGTCCACATGTTCCGCCTTATTAGGCTGCTTATGTGAAGACGAATAACTAACGAGCACAAGAGCACGAAGTTTCTCATTCTGTTATCGCCTGGTCACGTTTACGAAAAAAAAACAACACACACACATTCAGGTTTTAAAGTACTTGCGAGGACTTGACAACGTTCTAGAGTGTTTGAACACCCTACCCCCGCCAAACACGCACTGTTAATTAGCAAAGCTGATAGCTGATGTAAGCGTTTTTCTTTCTTTTTATCTTCTTCCTTTGTTTATAACTTCTAAACGACGGCTAAATCTGCGCCGCCGTATAAACATATAAACATATATAACATATAAACGATCATTTATCGCAATATGGATACGCTGGAGAAGAGATTTCCCCATGTACGTGATGTACAAGGAAGTCTTTTCTCTTGGTGCAAAGGTAAGCATAGATACGACACAACCACGATGTAATTAATGGCATGCACAGGTTCTTTATTAACACCAGTCATGTGAGCAGTTAAAGCATGTTTCATTTAGTTATAAATAACAGGGGAAAAAATCTTTTCTTTTTTTTTTTTTTTTAATTAATGTAACGTACACTAATATATATTTAACCTTGTTTATAATGTACTTTAACTTTACACTTTAGCTTAATGCTTGTCTGTTTGTTGTCCTGGACAACTAAAGTTGACATTTAGTTAATTTAGCTCGTATTTGGTGAAAACCGCTAGTAAAATTAATGATTTAAACATTCTGAAGTCCTCTGCTGAAAATTATTTCAGTCTTCGGGGGATTTCTCAGACAAGCCACCCTCATTCTTCACCAATATAAACTAAAATCAGTGTCTTTATTGGCTATAGGTATATGTGATGCTCCAGAATTAGTGCCACCCCATTTGGCGCTCAACAAATGAACATTAATCAACAAAATAAACATTATTCACAATGACTTACATTTTTACTCAGAGAATTAAAGAAACACACACACACTCACATTCACACACTCTCGGTTATTCCTGTCCTTGTGGGGACATTTGGGGACACACTCATACACAAATTGTAGAGTGCCAATACATTTAAAACCCAATATTTCTTTCGGCATAAAACACACACACACACACACACACACACACACACACACACACACACACACACACACACACACACAAACTTCAGTGCTTAAGTAAATGTCTTGTGTTTAAAAACATTGTATTAAAATAAAAATACAAAAATTGCATGTGTTAATTCTATGTTCATTTTTGCTGGAACTGTCCAAATTAGATCTACGGCATTAAAACAACAGCAACAACAATAATAATAATAATAATAATAATAATAATAATAATAATAATAAAACACAACGAAACAGACTGAATCATCTAGCAGAAATGTGGAAATTTGCAGTAAATAATGTGAATAAATTGATGCGAGATGGATGCTGGATTATGCTTTCATCAATCCCGATTAGACATTTAGCTAAAAATGACTCTTGTGCTTTTGGTCCATAAATATAAACACATCATAGAGAGATAAGTGTGCTTATCAGTGTAGTATTTTTATATAAACATTTTTTTTTTTCCCTGTAGAGGGTAATTTCCTCTTTGTTACACGCTTGAATATCCATCAGGAATATTGTTTATAATTTCCGTGTTCATTTTGCTTGTAAATTGACGCAACAACAAAATAATAGAAGCATAAGCAATATATAGATATATATATATATATATATATATATATATATATATATATATATATATATATATATATATATATATATATATATATATGTTTGTTTGTTTGTTTTCAAAATTAATTGGATCATTTTTTCAAAAAAAGTCCAAACTCTACTATTACATTTCTATGAATGGAGCATGAATTTATTTCTGGTAAAGAAATGAATTCATTCTAGTTGTTAGTTAACATTAGCCTTGGCTCTCAAATGGCAAAACCTTTATGAATATTTGTGACACAGTTTTGCTTGAGCAGATGTCTGTTGCGATTTTTAATGCCTTTGAGCTTCAACATTTTTAATACCTTCTGCTATTATCATTTTCTTTTCTTTCTTTTTTTCATTTTGGTTGTCTCTCTGTAATCTTCAAATGTAATTTTAGCCAGTTTTGATGTAATACGGTGTCATTAATCGTTTTATCCCTTTGAGTGAAAGATGCTAGCAAGAAAGCAGCTGATAGACTAAAAAGGGATTTTGCTAAATGTCACTATTTGATTTTAACACCACTACATGACGTTACTGACAATATCAGGTGTTTGTCTTTAAGAGATGCCTGACTTAAAGTGCCCCAATTATGCTTGTGTTGGAGGTCTCCTACAATAGGTTTACATGCATCCAAGGTCAAAAGACACTTTCATTTTCTCATAATATACATTGCAGCATCACTTCTTTTCTCACAGTGTCTGAAACGGTTCGATCAAGGATCCGGTCTCTCTAAACCCCTCCTTTCAGAGAGCCTACTCTGCTCTGATTGGTCAGATGGCCCAGTCTGTTGGAAACAAAACACCCATTACCATATCCCAGTTTCAGCTCCAGGGGCTTCCTCAGCACTTGCACCGTATCAGTTCGAGCCCGAGTCCGATAATAAGTCATAGATGGCCCACAGATGATTAGCAGGACTATTTCAAGACGATAACATGAGTTAGCCGGTTAGCAGAGGCCTACAGCTGTGCACTGGGTGTACACCGTTTACAACACAAAACTACGTATTCTACATAACACTCGGTAGAAAATATATACATGAATAATTAATCATACTTACAGGTTGTGATCCAGAGGCGCAGGATGGTCATAATAAAGTCGGTACTGCCCCATCTTTAATGTATAAACGTTTTGCAAATCCCGCGTTGACCTTGGCAAGATTTGAGAAGCAGTCATCTGTAAAATGACGGGAAAACAACAAAAGGTTGGAGTCAAACTGCTGTGGTGTCATTGTAAAAATGAATTTTAACCACTGACTCTTCACATTCGCAGAAAACAGCGTCCTCTCGACATGGCGACAACACGAACCAAACTCTTCCGGGTCTCAACTACAACGATAAGACCAAGGAACACAGTCAATCATTTTAAAAGGGCAGTTGTCTTGGTTGTCTGTGATCGTCCACTAAAATGCAATGAAACATTTTTTAAATGTTTTATTATATGGACAAAAAATAACATTAACCAATAAAATGTTTCACAATCCAAAGCCAAATGGGCAGGTTCACCTGTAATACGCTGTTTCCCCATGTCCCTATGTCACGTTATGAAAGAAAAACGTGTTCTGATTTTTATTTTCTACTGTTTTCCAGCAAAAGATTGTTAGTCTCCAGCTGCTGGTGCTCTCGTACAGAGATTTTCTTTCTGGTTTATCAATGGGGTCATGGGTAAATTTCTCACTGATCATTCGTTCCAGTCTGCACTCCAATTTATCTCAAATTATACCAAATTATAAACCGAATATAGCAATAGTGTGATGTGCTATTTTCGTTTCTGAGAGCATAACTCGCAAAAGAACAGTGAATAATGATGACAGAGCTGGGACAAAATGTCACTGAGTGTGATAGACGGATTTAAACAGATCTGATGTTCATGATAGAGCTGCTGTTTGAGATACAAGATTGAATCGAGTCGAATTTCCCAATGCATAATCACAGTAGACCCATAGGCCCAGTTCTTGTCTGTATGCGCTCTTATATCTTTATTCGGCAGGCGTCTCTCTGGATGGTCACAGTTTCCAAGAGCACTGACCCCACTGATGAAAACGAGAGAAAGTCTCTCCTCAGTAATATCCATCTTCTTGTGAGGAGCAACGGGTTCACCAAGTCGCTGATTATTCAACTGTGGTTGTTTTTTTTGCTCTACTTGTTTTCTTTTTATCCTCGATTCAATCATTGTCCAAACTGCATTGCAGGGCCAAGATCAGATAAAGGAGTTTTCGAGAAGCTAGCACTCCTGTTGTGTTCATCACTAATAGATCTTTTCTATATCTGAGATATAAGCAGTGTAAATATTATTGATGGAAACTGAGCTCCAAAAGATCTCCCCACGCTCAGAGATCCCCCTGATAGCTGATGTGTCTTAGCACAGTGGGAGCTGGGAGTGGAAATAAGAAAAGAGAATGGGACAGCCACTCAAACCACCACTCATTTGTATAATAATAATAATAATAATAATAATAATAATAATAATAATAATAATAATAGGCGAGATGCTGAATCACCAGGAAGTTAAAATCAGGAAATTCTTAAAATTTTAATCAGAAGTTAGTTAGATGGCGATATTACATCGAGAAGTATCATAGAAAGTATACAATAATTACAGACCTAGGAACACTTTTAAACACTTTCGAACTCTTAACGAACTGTAACTTTAAAGATAATTAAATTCATATGAATGTTAATTTAAGGAAACCGTGCCAGCAGGGCCATTTCATCTAGCAATATATTTTATTTATTTGATGTTCCACCTTCAGTAAGAAATGAAACAGGACCCAAACCGCTAACAGACAAGATTGATTTATAACATGAGCGCTGCTAGCATCGGGGGTCACTGACGTGTGGTGAGTATTAACGTTAATTCACAAGCTCAGCCCTCTTAATCGCACACTCAGACTGCTAAGACACTTTTAATGAGAGTATTTATAACAGCATTCAAATGAAGAACTGCTGTCTCACACTGTGCTCACGTCATTTTATTTATAACACAGCAAGAAACACACACACACACACACACACACACACACACACACGCGGTCAGCGCTAATACGTCTTAGCCGTGCTGGCTGAATCTCGTCTTTGTGCCATATTTCATTAGTGCTAATGCGCTCAGAATTGTGAAGTATACATGCAGATGGAAGCTGTGCAGGAATTTCAGATTGTTCCAGGAACAAGAACGAGTTCATTCCTTATGGCACTTAGAAGTACTGATGAGAGGACCACACACACACACACACACACACACACACACACACACACACACACACACACACAGTGGTCAATAGATCTCTCTCTAGAGGAGAGATGAAGCCAATAAGCACAAAACTACATCACACTTAAATTACTACTCTCTCATCGGGTTTTACCAAACACACACACACACACACACACACACACACACACACACACACACACACACACACACACACACAGAGTCTCTCTCCTACCTCCAACTACCTCTGACTCTAACCACACTGTACTTTCTGTTTCTCCTCTGTTGTGTTTTATTTCTCTGAGTGTTTTAAAGGTTTGGGTTTACATTTGGAAGTTTACGTCTTTGTGTTTAAACGGCCGAGCGAATAATACAACGTGAAAAATGTCGTCGTGGTTACACTCGTGCGATAGTGATTTCTCCCTGCTTTGATGAATGAAATATTGCTTTCACGTGTAACAGTTCCTTTAACTGTAATTTATCACATTGTGTTCATTTGGATGTGAATGATGAAACAGTAAACACGGAAATAAGCGAATGAGCGACGTTTGTTTTGGGGTTTTTTTGTAATTGAATCAACGTTAACAATGAAGAGTCAACTCTCTCTCTCTCTCTCTCTCTCTCTCTCTCTCTCTCTCTCTCTCTCTCTCTCTGGAGTGGGATTTGTGCTGGAGTGTGTATTCTCAAAGCGAACAGTGTATTAGTAAAGTGAAATAGAGTGTGTGATGTTCATTATGGATTGCATTATCTGTGGCAGCTACAATTGCTTGGCACAGTTTGAGTCACTGCTGCTTTTCTGATTTCCACTCTCTCTTACACACACACACACACACACACACACGCACACACACACACACACACACACACACACACAGAGAGAGAGAGAGAGAGAGAGAGAGAGATCATAGTGGCTGTTGATCAGACACAGAAAGTTAATTACTGCAACACAGCAGATAATTTGCTTCCATGTGTAATCTTCAGGACGCTAGCTTTCAAATTAGATTAGCACTGGGGGACCCGGCTAATGTCAAGATGTGTGTGTCTTTGTTTGTGTGTGTTTGTGTGTGTGTGTGTGTGTGTGTGATATAAGCCTCCATCCAAATATCATTGCCTTTACATCCTGCTGGAATACTGGAGTCGCTTACATTAGGAGAAATCAGTTTGTGTGTGTAGACCCATCTTTCCATGAGAACCCCACAGGCTTCCACCTAGTGAGAATTAGTCTGGATGTGTCTCTCTCTCTCTCTCTCACTCACTCACACTCACTCACACTCTCACACACACACACACACACACACACACACACACACACACACACACACACACACACACACACACACACACACACACACACACACACACATATATATATACAGGTGCATCTCAATAAATTAGAATGTCATGGAAAAGTTCATTTATTTCAGTAATTCAACTCAAATTGTGAAACTTGTGTATTAAATAAATTCAATGCACACAAACTGAAGTAGTTTAAGTCTTTGGTTCTTTTAATTGTGATGATTTTGGCTCACATTTAACAAAAACCCACCAATTCACTATCTCAACAAATTAGAACATGGTGACATGCCAATCAGCTAATCAACTCAAAACACCTGCAAAGGTTTCCTGAGCCTTCAAAATGGTCTCTCAGTTTGGTTCACTAGGTAAATCACAAACATTCATTGCCAAAGAAGCTGGCTGTTCACAGAGTGCTGTATCCAAGCATGTTAACAGAAAGTTGAGTGGAAGGAAAAAGTGTGGAAGAAAAAGATGCACAACCAACCGAGAGAACCGCAGCCTTATGAGGATTGTCAAGCAAAATCGATTCAAGAATTTGAGTGAACTTCACAAGGAATGGACTGAGGCTGGGGTCAAGGCATCAAGAGCCGCCACACACAGACGTGTCAAGGAATTTGGCTACAGTTGTCGTATTCCTCTTGTTAAGCCACTCCTGAACCACAGACAACGTCAGAGGCGTCTTACCTGGGCTAAGGAGAAGAAGAACTGGACTGTTGCCCAGTGGTCCAAAGTCCTCTTTTCAGATGAGAGCAAGTTTTGTATTTCATTTGGAAACCAAGGTCCTAGAGTCTGGAGGAAGGGTGGAGAAGCTCATAGCCCAAGTTGCTTGAAGTTCAGTGTTAAGTTTCCACAGTCTGTGATGATTTGGGGTGCAATGTCATCTGCTGGTGTTGGTCCATTGTGTTTTTTGAAAACCAAAGTCACTGCACCCGTTTACCAAGAAATTTTGGAGCACTTCATGCTTCCTTCTGCTGACCAACTTTTTGAAGATGCTGATTTCATTTTCCAGCAGGATTTGGCACCTGCCCACACTGCCAAAAGCACCAAAAGTTGGTTAAATGACCATGGTGTTGGTGTGCTTGACTGGCCAGCAAACTCACCAGACCTGAACCCCATAGAGAATCTATGGGGTATTGTCAAGAGGAAAATGAGAAACAAGAGACCAAAAAATGCAGATGAGCTGAAGGCCACTGTCAAAGAAACCTGGGCTTCCATACCACCTCAGCAGTGCCACAAACTGATCACCTCCATGCCACGCCGAATTGAGGCAGTAATTAAAGCAAAAGGAGCCCCTACCAAGTATTGAGTACATGTACAGTAAATGAACATACTTTCCAGAAGGCCAACAATTCACTAAAAATGTTTTTTTTATTGGTCTTATGAAGTATTCTAATTTGTTGAGATAGTGAATTGGTGGGTTTTTGTTAAATGTGAGCCAAAATCATCACAATTAAAAGAACCAAAGACTTAAACTACTTCAGTCTGTGGCATTGAATTTATTTAATACACGAGTTTCACAATTTGAGTTGAATTACTGAAATAAATGAACTTTTCCATGACATTCTAATTTATTGAGATGCACCTGTATATGTGTGTGTGTGTGTGTGTGTGTGTGTGTGTGTGTGTGTGCAATATCATTGCCTTTACATCCTGCTGGAATACTGGAGTCGCTTACTTTAGGAGAAATCAGAAGAAAGTCGGTCCTCCAGCAGTGCGACGTGGAACAGACTGGAATTTGAAACGTTTTAGCCAAAAAATATTTCCAGGCTCAAGGTGTTTTTTGCAGAAACGTTTCAGATTCCGTTCCGTTCTCTGACTTCGAGAGCAACGCCTCGGTCGCCGCCGCTGCAAAGGGACACCAGAGGTCGCCCTGTCGTCCAGCGTGGAGGTTTTACGCCTTCAGACATAAATGTGAAGTCTGCAATCATCGGGGTCCAAGCACCTGTGAACACCACTCGTGCTGTGTATGTTATTAAAGTTTGTATTGTCAGTGCTTTTGCCTTTCAGTGTTACAGCACTGTCTGTAACTAAGAATTCCATTGTACCTGTACCTGTAGTGCTGTTATAGAAAATGAATCAACGCCTTCTGACCAATCACAATCAAGAATTCAGCAGCACTGTGGTGTAAATATGCATCATAACCAATAATATCATGTTTATTTTCTCAGACATCCAAGAAAAGTCAGTTTTACTTTGTGTTCAGCGGAATATAATTGATGGTTCTCTGGAGTTTTTTCTGGGATCTTAAAATATAAACATCTTGGATATTAGACTATTTCAGAATATATTTAGACACGTCAATAATTAAACTGTAGTGTCTTTAAAGCTGCACGACTCACTAAAAAGACGTCTTTATGCCAAATGACATTCTGTCAGTTGAACCAGCATGACACACATTTCTTGGCCCAGTGACCTGTGTGTGTGTGTGTGTGTGTGTGTGTGTGTGTGTGTGTGTGTGTGTGTGTGTGTGTTCCTGTCAGTATGGAACAACTTTCTCCCTCCTCAGAGATACACACTCACATGCCTGCCCACTCACGCGCTTCCTGTTTACCGTGGTAACTGAGATTACATGAATACGATGATGAGGATGATAATGATGATTATACACCATATACGCTGCACATGTAGTCTTGTTTATGGCTGAAGGAACCATAATGAGCACATGTTTTATACATAATAACACTCGTGTTTGTCCTGCTGTGTGCTTGTTGTGCAGGGACAAGATGTTGTTTTTGTTGGGTGTTTTTCTGTATACACAGGAAAGCTGTATATGGTTACGGTTTCATTAAAAGCTCGTTTTATAATGTTCGCGTGGACTTGTACTAATGCACTAATGGGTAATTATTTCTCATTCTCCATTTTATGGAAGATTTTATGGAACATTTATGGAAGGAGTCTCCAGTTTCAGAGGTAAAGCTGTTACTCTGAGTTTTCCGACATCTTCAGGACAGAGCAGATTACGCTTCTTTGCGATATCATACCATGACATTTTTTTTTAAATAGCTGAGGGAGAGAGAGAGCAGCTATAACGACGTTAAATGTAACTATAAACGGATAAAACGTACGCCATGTTATTCTTTCATAACTGAAAGTTGTTGGCAAATCGCTGTGGTACATTTAACTTCGAATGTTGTACGACGACACAACAGGAATACATGTAAAAAAAATAAATAAATAAATAAATCAGTTACATTCGCCAACTAACCGCCCGCACTTCTCTTTCTGCAGGTGCCATGTTGAGGGTGGTAGAGTGATGAATTGACTCACAGGCTGAGGGATGTCCCTGCGGCTGCTCCTGCTCCTGTTAACATTCTCCTCACACACACAGGTAACACACTCACAGCTTTTCAAAGTCATGGCCGTCGTGGTATCTAACACTGACTAACACTGGTCGCGGCATTAATATTAATATGAACAAGCCATGAGCTGCAGCATTGTGTTAACAAGATCTGTGGGCGTGGCTACATGTGAAATCGGCTGCGTCATGGCGATTGATCAACGTTTATCGACATACGCGTACGAGGGTAAAGAAACGATACAATTTAACAAAACTTTCAATCAAATTTAAATCTAGGAAAACATTTACAGACTTCGTGCAAAGCTGAGATTGATTGATCTTATGAAAGACCTTATGATCTTATTTTATGATCTTATGATCTTATGAAAGACCTTATGAAATTGAAATTAGAGTTCTGTACTTTCATAGGGTAGAAATTTGCAGTCATGGGAGTTATAAAAGGTGAAATATTTTGGCTATAGGTGCTAGTTTTGCTGAATGCATACTCACTAATGAAGACCTGCAAAATCACTGTTTCTATGTTGTTCTGGGGACTTCTGGGGACTTCTGGGGACTTCTGGGGACCTGCACCGATTTCCCCCCACCCATCCCCCCCAAGCTCACACACATTCTATGTTGTCCACACACACTATGCTTTATCAGCAGTGTACAGTCATCACCTGAAGATGATATGAGGATCACATGAGGATGAGTCACGTTATTTATTGTTAATTTGTGTGCCACTTCAGCTTGATCTCTCTCTCTCTCTCTCTCTCTCTCTCTCTCTCTCTCTCTCTCTCTCTCACACACACACACACACAAACACACTCAAACTCATTCTCTTCAACCTGTGGAGAGTTGAAACCATAACAGACACAGAAACTTGCATTCATGTTTCGTTTTTTTATCTTTGTTATGACCTTCCATCGACATCGGAGCTACTGTCGCTGATCAATCGCAGTGATCGCGAGGAAAATATTTCGGCTGTAGTTTATGAGGACCAGGTGATTGTGAGGACGTTTGACACTGTCTTATCGTTGTGGGGACCTGTGATTCTTTTGGGCTTCACAAAGCATTAAACACACACACACACACACACACCCACACACACACATACACACATAGATGAACACTAGTCATTCAAAGTCATTCACGTCAACTCGGAGAGCGTTGAAGCATAGTGGGCAGACACACACACACACACACACACACACACACACACACACACACACAGGAATGTAGAAATGTAGTATTTACTTCCTCCTTTACCTATTTTAGATCTCCTTCAGTAAGACATTCCTGCACATTCAGGCAGATGGTTAAAGAGATAAACAGAGATGGAAACACCACATGACACGTGTCACGTTCTTCTACGGAACAAAATGTCCATCAGCAGGAACATGACACTACAGGAGCGTTAGCATTGTTAGCTTTGTAAATTAAATTAATTTTTTTTTTTTTTTAAAAGGCCTTTGTTTGAAAATGCTTGAGATACAAAGTGAAAGTGGACGTGATTTGGTGGCTTTTGTTTCTTGTACCGGTTTAATTTTAGGCTGCTGAAATATTGACGATCGTCGTTGCATGCAATAGAGCTAATAATACGGTCGCAAAAGTCTCCATACACAGGGGACTATGTACGGCAGCACCGCGTCGGTTGTGCCTTCGTCGGTGGACGTTCGTGGACGTCCACTTCTTCTCGGTTTGGTCCACAACACTCCCAGTCTTTTTGTATTTGTTAGTAAGTTTGGTAACCGCGCTGTGTGTGACGTGCTCGCCGCGTTTCCCCAACCACGTTTCGCATCCAGCCGCGAGAATTATTTTTAACGCGTTCTTCTTTTGTCAGAGGCGTTCTTAAAGGCTATCTGGAAGAAGAAAAAAAAATCTGATGTGAATCAGTAGAAGAGGAACCGGTGAACCAGGAAGAGAGGGAGGAAGCGAAAAAATGGAGAACGTATAGATTAGATTTGCTGTTCTTTACACGGACACATGATGCATGTTTACAATGTGTGTCTCGATGGGATCAAGGAACAGCGGGTTATGATCGGATCAGAGACGGAAGAAGAAGAAGAAGTAATAATAATAATAATAATATGTAATCACACACGCGCATGCAGCTGTTAAGCCCTGGGGAAATAAGACACCGATAAAATTACCGATGATGTGATGATGTACAGTTATATGGTGGCGTTGTGTAGAAGGCGTGAGATCGTTACTGTGGTAATTGGATGAGTCATTAAATCGATCTGTCTGATACAAAAGATGTTTGCTCCTGTCCCTTTATTTCGGTCACACCCACAGCTTCGTCCTCATCACACACATTCACTCACAATTCATAGTCTCCGGTACAGTTAGTGCAGTTTTATAAGGAAATGAGCTGGTAAGTTTTATTGAGCATCTTGCAGAACCAGACACAGTTCTTCTGGACACTTTGACTTTCGCACTCGCTTCTTATTTCTGCAGCGAAACCCAGCAGCCTTCATTGTGTTTACTGTCTGAAAAGTGTCTCTTATGTAATACGCTGCTTTCTTTAGGCAAGGCAAGGCAAGTTTATTTATATAGCACATTTCATACACAATGGTAATTCAAAGTGCTTTACATAAAAGAAAGTAAAATAATCATAAAAACAATAATCATAAAAATAAAAACAAGGAAATTAAAAACTTTTTTAAAAAATTGATTTAAAATGAATTTAAGACAGTTTAAAAATAGAGAGTGCAATACAAAAAAACACAGTGCACTCAGTCTGGACATCGCACGGTGCTCATTCAATAAATGCACAGCTAAACAGATGAGTTTTGAGTCTAGATTTAAAAGTGGCTAATGTTTTAGCACATCTGATCTCCTCTGGGAACTGATTCCAACTGCGGGCGGCGTAATAACTGAAAGCAGATTCCCCTTGTTTTGTGGGAACCCTCGGTATTTCTAACCGACTCGGTCCTAATGATCTGAGTGGTCTGTTAGGTTTATATTCAGTGAGCATATCTGCAGTGTATTTCGGTCCTAGGTCTTTAATGACATACAAACATTTTTCGGTAGCGTTTCATTTCGTGCTAGAAAACTGACGTTTGGGAATCGAGAACGTTTTTTTGTACCGACTCGATAATGTTTATGACGTCATAAAATAATTAAAAAAAAATCTATAGCAAAGTTTGTACTGAAAAAAGTGTTTAAGTGTTCTTTAAGTGTTCATTTCTTATGAGCTGAAAATTGAAAATGTGCCTCAATTTTACAGAATAATTTATTTGTATTAATTTCCATTATTATTATTTATTATTATTATTATTGATGTAATACATCATTACCTTCAAGACAGCAATCCAAAGCATAATAATATTCATATCACCTTGATAAGAAATGGTCATTTTGTTTGTTTTTTCTCAGTATTAACAGTTTTGTTATTTATGATAATAAAGGAGCAGCTATAACCCCCTCCCACCCCCACTAGAAAGCCGTTTTGTCTTAAGGGTACTTTTTGGTGCCTTTGATACTTTTTGTGGTACTTTTGTATGTGTGTGTGTGTGTGTGTGTGTGCGTGTGTGTGTGTGTGTGTGTGTGAACGCTAACAGTTCGGGGTGTGACGTCTCTCTGCAGGTCTGTCAGGCTCTGAAGGTGTTGCGGGAGCAATGGGCCGTCTACAGGAATGAGTGCATTCAGAGTTTCAGCGGCAGCCCGCCTGCTACAGGTGGGAAATGCACATACACACACACACACACACATACACACACACACACACACACACACACACACACACACACACAAACAGTTTAGCTGGTTATAATGAAAATTGCATTGTTAGTGGACTCGGACATTCTGTTGCTCTGTACACTGATGCCATCTAAACTTTGTTAAATATAACGTGCTTTTGTTGTTGTTGTTGTTGTTGTTGTTGTTTTTAAAGGTTTGGTGTGTAACAGGACGTTTGATCACTACACGTGTTGGCCTGACGGCTCGCCCGGCTCCATCGTTAACGTCTCCTGTCCGTGGTATCTGCCGTGGTATCACAAAGGTGAGTTCTACACAGTGACGTACTGGTGAGGCGGGTAAAGTAAAGAGACCGGATTTGTGCCATAATTATGAAGAAAACTGAAATCTATAAAAAGAAATGAATAAAAATATGATTTTCTTTTTGCATAAAGAACTGAAATGTTGATCCAGAGGAAATGTTAGTGTGTGGCTTGTCATCTGATGGATGTAACTTTTCTCGTGTGTGTGTGTGTGTGTGTGTGTGTGTGTGTGTGTGTGTGTGTGTGTGTGTAGTTAAGCAGGGTAAAGTGTATCGAGTGTGTGGTGCCGACGGTCGATGGGCCAACAGTAAAAACACCACAGAGTGTGACGAGAATGATGATCGACTGGTGAGATGATGCGGATTTACATCCCTGTGGATAACTGATTAGAACTAATAATAATAATAATAATAATAATAATAATGATAATGATAATAATAATGAATTTAAATGGTTAATTTACATGCATTTGCTTCTTAAGTTGTGCGCTGGAGCTACGAGGCTAATGTCGCTAATGTAACAAGTACCAAAAGTCTGACTGGCAGCGTAAAGCGACGTAAATCTCAAAATAAATAAAAGTGATATATAAAATATGACATATTTCTAAGTGCTACTGAAGAAGTGGGCGTGGCTTGAGATTTATGCTACTGGCCGATCGATTAAATTGGGGATTAGTGGAATATTCTATCTTTTTTTATTATTATTTATTTATTTTTAAACAGAACTATTTCTTTACTATCTGACCCTTTGTGTGTGTGTGTGTGTGTGTGTGTGTGTGTGTGTGTGTGTGTGTGTGTGTGTGTGTGTGTGTGTGTAGGAAGAGTATTGGCAGATTATAAGTAAATTCAGGGTCATGTATACAGTGGGTTACTCGCTCTCTCTGGCAGCTTTGGTCCTTGCGCTTGGAATCCTCGCAGCCTTCAGGTGAAAATGCACACCACACACACACACACACACACACACAAGCTTCAACTTCACAGTTGTATTTCAAAGACTGTTACACCACAGTGCTGTCACAGGTTTGTGTTAACGCGTTATCGTTTCTATAGTAACAGCTCATTCACAGGGACGTGTACAAACGCTCCACATAAACGCGTGTAATCACTGATCTGGTGATCATTCTCTATAAGGAGATGTTCATTTAACATTTACGGAAGGAGTCTCCAGTGTCAGCGCTTTGTAACGGTCAGAGGTAAAGCTGGAACTTTAGGTTCTCCGACACGAGTTTCTCAGTAACATGGCAAGCTGCGTTTGTTTTTTTGTGTTATCGACTTCAAGAGAGAGAATAAAGAGCGGCGGGTGAGGGAACGAGTGTCTATAGCTGCTATAGTGTAAGTGAGAACAGGAGCTAACTCGTTTCGCAGGTGTTTCACATTAAATGCAGCGATAAATGGATTAAAAAGTACGACTGATGGTTCTTTAATAAATAAAATGTTGTAATCGTCAGGGCATGCTGTGTGTTGTGCTACCAGTTCATTCTTATGTGTGTGTGTGTGTGTGTGTGTTTTCCCCATGATGCCATTCTACAGGAAGTTACACTGCATGAGGAACAATATCCACATGAATCTGTTCGGCTCCTTCATCCTGCGTGCCGTGTCCATCTTGGTGAAAGATGTGCTGCTGGATCTGATCAACACCTCACAGACAGAACGATACCACTACCAGGACCAGCGCTTGTTTGACGCCAAGGTACACACACACACACACACACACACACACACACACACACCCCCACACACACACACACACACACACACACACACACACACACACACACACAGAGGACTTGACCACTTTCAGAAGCAAAGCTGGGACAAAAAATATTAGATTACAATTTCACATTACATTTGAAGTTCAGTTGGAAGTTAAATAAATAAATAAATAAATAAGATTAATAAATAAAAAAAACGTATCAGTTAAAATTGAGCTACTTGCTATTAGGGTTGTTGTGGTTTTTTATAATAATAATAATAATAATAATAATAATAATAATAATAATCAGCAGCAGCATCATCCATATCTATCTATCCTGTATTATGATCAATCCCTCTCAGCTGTCAATGTTTGGATTTATTATTATTATTATTATTATTATTATTATTATTATTATTATTATTATTATTAACATATTATCTTTCTATGACATGTTAATGTGTACAATTGTATTGTGGTGTAATTTTAATTTTGTTGCCCAAAGTGTGTAAAGAGTTTATTCAATGCTTATTTATAATGAACGAAACTGTGACAATAACGACAGATAACTGCGGGATGTCGGGTCGCCATGGTGATGATGCAGTACAGCGTGATCGCGAATAACTACTGGCTACTGGTGGAGGGTTTGTACCTGCACAGTCTCCTGGTTGTAACCGTCTTCTCTGAGAGAAACTACTTCTACGTGTACCTGTGCATCGGCTGGGGTGAGTGTGTGTGTGTGTGTGTGTGTGTGTGTGTGTGTGTGTGTGTGTGTGTGTGTGTGTGTGTAGTAACTGAGGGCTGGGACTGACCGGTACAGACAGCCACACCTCCATCACTGAGACTGACAGGTACAATGGCCACACCTCCTTCACTGAGACTGACCGGTACAATGGCCACGCCTCCTTCACTGAGACTGACAGGTACAGAGGCCACGCCTCCTTCTCTGAGACTGACAGGTACAGAGGCCACGCCTCCATTATGTTACATTATGTACATTTGGATGTGTATCGGAAGTGACGTCTGTGGCTGAACTGACATTATATATTCATAGACTTCATCTTTTATTTATTTATTTATTTATTTATTTATTTATGTTTTATTATTCCAGGTGCTCCGGTGATATTCGTGTTGCCGTGGGTGACACTGAAGTATCTGTTTGAAAATGATCTGTAAGTACTCAGTAAAATTATATCATTAAATCGGACATTGATTTCTGAACAATTGGCTTTCGAGCATCTATATGAAATTAGTTCCCTTCCTTTTATTGTAAAGTGGGCGGGGCTTACCTTGGGTTACGCTTGTGTAAGTGCCAATCTAGTCATGTCAGCTGTACATTCTATTTAAATCTGAGTAAACTAGTGAGTGGAAATGAATTAGCGAGCGAAAGCTAACCTTGTAACTTAAAGCTTATGTAGCGCGTTAAAACAGCGCTAGACAGGAAAAGTTAATCTAGCGAGCGAAAGCTAACCTGGCAAGCATGATTTAGTTGCTTGAGTGGCATCGCAGGTGGTGTTTGTATAACTGAATTTAAAGTGCATGTTAGCATGAAAAAATAAAAAATAAAAATCACACTTTAGAGAAAAAAAGGCACTTTATTATTAATGTTGCAGCAAGTTTTAAGTTTATACACGCTGCACTTTAATAATCACCTGATCTGGTTGCCATGGTTACGTTTCAGAACACCATTTGTGTGTATAAGAGCTTTTTTTTTTGTTTGTTTGTTTCTTCAGTTTCTAGCTAATGACTGAGCTTTTTTCGTATTGGAAGTAATTGGATTTTATTTTTATCACTTCCTGCCTACATGAATAACCTGCGCTCGGCGAGGGAGGCGTCAGAGCACAGATTGTGTTATAAGGTGATAAAATAACGTTCAAACGGGTCCATTAGGAAGAGCTGTTGATCAAAATTAGTTTAGCTCTGTTAGTATGTCCATCAAGACTCCATTATTCGATGATAATGTTAGCTGGACAGAAGTAGAGGTAATAACACACACACTATCTTTTTTATTTAAGGGTTTCACATGGCTTAAGAGCAAAACCTTTTCTGGCACTTTTTTTTTTTAAAGTGAGTGTGGTGTAGAAATCTTTCTGTAAGTAGAATTATTAATTTAACCGAGATAATGAAGGGTAAATATCAGCCTAGAATAAACGGTTATTCATAGTCATGGTTTCATCAGGAAGAGTTATTTAGAACTGATTAAAATTCTCCCCAGTTCCATGTTACATCTAGGATTGCATATTTAAAGGAGTCATTTCATGATTTTTCACATCATTTTGTCCCAAATCTTATAGTATCCACAAAGGGATTTATTTTATCTAACAGAGAGCACTGCTCCAGACCCGCCCGAAACGCAGTCCAGATTCCTCTACGTCACAGAGTGCATTATCAGCATAATCCCGCCCAAAGGCTGCCACGAAGAAAGAAGGCGAGGCTTCAGTGAATTGTTTTTGGTGCCATGTCGCGGAAACGCTGTGCTTAGCCTTCTGAAAACGGACGAAATTATGAATCAGTGGTTACTGTTTAATTATAACGCTGTTCCTGCTCGAAATGATACGGTAAAACCGACGCCATGTTGCTTAGTAGCTTAGAATTGCTTTATAAGCCTTGGAGGTTAGAGCTGACCCAAGGGGCGTTACATCTCGAGGCTTTCGGCCAATCAGAGCACTCTGGGCTTTTCGGAAGGAGGGGCTTTGGAGAAATCGAAGCGTTTCAGGCATCCTGGGAATAGAGGCACAGCAATTATGTACGTTTTTTGAACATCAAAGCATGGTAACCTATTTTATTACACCCAATAAACAAAATAATTACTGCTTAAAAATCATGATATGTCTCAGAATAAAAGTATGTGGTGTTTGTGTAAATAATGTTGGGAATCAAGATTCTTCATAGCTCTAGCGGTTGTTCTAACGTGCAGATGTGGAATGAAGTGTTTAGTAGGTTTAGTCTGAGAATCATATTTATGGTTCTAGGATGGAGTCAAAGGCAGGGAGAATGAAATTGAAAAGAAAAGAAAAAAACACTTGGGGAAAAAAAAAAAAAGTCAAATGTTGGAACTAGAAATGAACATGACTAAGGAAACTTGGCCCAGAAGTGACTCAGACTAATCAGGTGTAAGAAGCAACAGGTGAGATTAATCAACTACCATGGCAACATTGACATGACAACGTTTGCCATATATGGAATGCGAACGCAAAACAGGGCAGATGTGTATGTAGGTTAACAGGGACAGAATCAGGGCTCACATATGAAATAATTCTTCATTTAATTTGTCAGGCCGACAAAAATAGTTAATTGTCCATCGAAAGACACTATAAAAGAACATTATCACTCTAAAGAACCTTTTCTGGAACCTTTAAAAAAGACCCTTTAGGGACCCTCAAATGTTCTTTGGATTTTTCAGTCTTCCTGGCTGTCTAACAGAGTTCCACTTGAAAGCTTTCTCATGGGAAAAATCACTGCTATAGAAGGTTGAAGTTGAACTTAAAAGTTCCTCCAGATGAACAAGCGGAACATCAAATATTCTTTGGGTTTTTAAGAGTTCCTAGCTTCCTGTTTGAAATCCATTCTAGTAGGAAACACACCGTTACAGGGATCTACCGTACATAGAACCTGTAAGTCTTTCTCTGAGTGGAATGACACTCTAGAGACCCTCAAAGGCTCAAACATTCTGTGTGTTTAATGGTTCCTAGCATACGAAATGGGTTCTACTTGAAACCCTTCCTGGTAGGAAAATCAGTTGTAGGGTGCTATATAGAACCTTTGAAGGCTCCTGCTGAGGGACAAGTGGAATGATAAGGACTTGAGTTTGTTGAGTTGATCGTCATAAAATTAATCAAATAAATGAAAAAGGTTTCTATTTCCATATCATTCCATTTCATCAAGGTTTCTGATCCCTGCTGATACCTCCTACATTCTGACCAGCACAAGTTGAAGCCCTCATGTTCTCCTGCGTGTACTTAGAACCTGAACCACGGTGTGTGTATGAAATGATTAACGAGAGTACGATCTGGACTCAGTCACTTGCGGAATGCGTTTACAGCTGCAGTGTTGAATCCAGTTTGTGATCCGTTTGTGTTCCGTGTGCAGATGCTGGGAGAAGAACATAAACATGGGCTACTGGTGGATCATCCGCTCGCCCATCCTGTTCGCCTATCTGGTAAGAAACACAGAATATCTTTATTTTGTTGCTTTACATGTTATGAAAGTAACTGACAATACCTTGTGCAGGTATTATCTACTGTCACCCGAATAGCTGGTTTAACTAGGCAACGTCATACGATTGGTTGAAATGGAAAGGTTTCCCAACAATGATGTATTAAATGAAATATTAAAATGATCATGATGATGATGTTGATTATGTTGATACTGAGTCAGAGGGGGTTGGATGTAGATGCAAAATTGATTGAAGAAGATATGGGTGATGTTGACACATCCATCCATCCATCCATCCATCCACTGAAGTGGAACCCAGGCAAGCAGAGGTGTAAAAAGGAAACTAGATGACTTACAAGTACCTGCTAAACTAGAAAAAAAGCAGCAAACATGGAATAATGACCTAGCAACCAATAGTAGGAGAAACCAGGAAAGACGATAACAAGGTTCATAATTGCTTTTACATCTACAGTGCTGTGAAAAAGTAGTTTGATTTCTTCTGTTTTTCTGTGTATCTCATACTAAATTGTTTCAGAAATTAAAACAAAATCTAAGATAAAACTAAGGCAACCTGAGTAAACACAAAATACAGTCAGAAAGACACTGGGCAAAAATGGCATCCATGGAAGGTGAGGTGAAAACCACTGCTAACCCAGAAGAACATTAAGGCTCATCTGAATTTTGAGAAAACCCACCTTGATGATCCTCAAACCTTCTGGGAGAATGTTCTGTGGATTGATGAATCTAAAGTGGAACTGTTTGGAAGACAGGGGTCCCGTTACATCTGGCGTAAACCAAACACAGAATTCCACAAAAAGAACATCATACCTACGGTCAAGCATGGTGGTGGCAGTGTGATGGTGTGGGGATGCTTTGCTGCTTCAGGGCTTGGGCAACTTGCAATAATTGAGGGAAACGAATTCTGCTCTCTACCAGAAAATCCTAAAGGAGAATGTCCGGTCTTCAGTCCGTAAGTTGAAACTCAAGCGCAACTGGATTACGCAGCAAGACAAGTCCTAGTCCTAGAAGTAAGTGAAAGACTGATCTCCAGTTATGGGAAGCGTCTGGTTGCAGTTGTTGCTGCTAAAGGTGGCACAACCAGATTTTAAGTTTAAGGGGGCAATTAGTTTTTCACATGGGTGATAGGTGTTGGATCAATTTTTTTTTTTTTTTGCTTCAATTAAAAAACAAAACAAAAGTGCAGTGTGTGTTTCCTCAGGTTACCTTTGTTTTATGTTGTATTTTGTTTGAAGATCTAAAACCATTTAGTATGAGATACACTCAAAAACAGAAGAAATCAGGAAATACTTTTTTTTTTCACAGCACTCTCTACTCAGCATTTCTGTACTCATTGTCCTGGTTATGGTTCTGAGGAATCCAGAGCTTATCCCGGGAACACTTGGCATGTTGTGTGTCTCAGTCACACACTCATTCACATCTAGAGGTTATTCAGAGTCACTACTCGCACTACTCACATGTGTTTGGGATTTGGGAGCAAATGAGAACCCGGAGGAAACCCACACACACAGTATCCTGATCTCAGGATCGAACGTGGACTTTGGAGCTGTGAGCCCTACAAGACCTTGCAAATAAACACAACTAGTCTGAGCTTCAGAGGCGTACCTAGTCAGTATCTTCTGTATGTTTAGAATCTCGAAAAGCTGCAACGTGATTGGCTATCGCACTTCCGTACACTGAGGAAAAACGTTGTCATCTGCCTACGGCTCCAATAAGAGTAACTGTGGTCAGCGCATACAACAGGGTGTGAATAACAGCTACCAGTTCTGATACGTCCAGATTGGTTTTGCGGTTCAGCATGAAAACAAAAGTTTGTGCTCAGTTCAGTAACAAGTTACAAGCTCCCCCGTTGTGAGTGTGTGTGTTCTCCAATTTTCGCCAGTTGGACAGTGTTAACTAGCTAACATGTGCTAACAGGTTCACACAACACACACACACACACACACACTTATTTCTCATACCGAGTGCACACCTAATTATGGGCTTCAGAGTCCAAAGCCTTTATTTAAGAGTACAATTTGTTCTGCTTGCATGAATAATGTTCCTTACAAACATTATTCTTCTACTCTTCTCCCCCACTCTCTCTCTCTCTCTTTCTCTCAGATTAATTTCTTTATATTTATTAGAATTATAAAGATCCTGATGTCCAAACTTAAGGCTCATCAGATGAGATACACAGATTATAAGTTCAGGTAATGGATTCACTACGTCCTGTGTAGTTTTATACATAATAAATAGATAATAAACACCATATTATATTAACTTATTCAATAAAATCTCCTTTTCAGATTGGCGAAATCCACACTTACACTGATTCCACTGTTGGGGATTCACGCCATCCTCTTCACCTTCGTCATCGACGAGTCCGTGGACAGAGAATCTCTTTTGAGGCTCATTCGCCTCTTCTATGACCTGTTCTTCAGCTCCTTCCAGGTCAGAAATCAAAGGGTGATTTTTAAAAGCAGATGGGCATTTGTGAGAAGGACGTATTTGTAACAGTGAGCACACAAGAACACAGACACACTTTAAGCTTAAATGCTAACAACTGATGAAGCTAGGTTAGCTAATGAGACAAAGTTACCACAGGTGGTTGCTGGCATGCTGACTTAACTCTTGTTGTAAAAATCTGCCCTCGAGTTAAATGCACTGTTTATGGCAATTTAGCTAACTAGCCAGAGTTGCTTTAGGTGGTTATTCTAAGCTAACATACTTAGCTGACCAACATGCTACTGCTTTAGCTAACTAGCTACACAAATCAGTTTTGACAAACATCAATCTCTCCACACACAGGGTTTGTTGGTGGCCATTTTGTACTGCTTTGTCAACAAAGAGGTGAGAACCCCGTGTTTGATTTCAATTCAGACCTTCACGTTAACCAAACGTTTTTCACTTGAATTCATCATTTCGTCATGACTTTTGTCTCGGCCCAGGTACAGAACGAGATGTTCAAGCGATGGAAGCGTTGGAAGCTCGGGAAAGACATCGAGGAGGAGTATCGCAACACACACAGCCAAACGGCTCATAACAAGAGCGCCAGTGTCAACGTGGCTTTACCGCCGGAAAGTTCAGACACCCCCGAACCTGCAGCGTCAGCCCCGCCCTCAGAGGAGAGCCGCCAGCTTGTGATTAGCTGCCGGAACGGGACAGGTCTGGTGCAAGGGATCGGCAGGGCGGGGCTGCAAGAGGGTACCAGTAACTGCAACTCTCTGACCGAGGACATCTGCTTAGAGGAGCGAATTCACAACACGGACCATCGGGTGGGGACCGAGGAATGTGACGTCTGAGGAAACTTTGACCTCTTTTTGATTGGTTTTTGATGATAACGTGTTCCAAGAAAGGGGATAAAAATAGCTTCTTATGATAAAATTATGAAATATGTGGTAGATAAACAGTACTACACACACTAAAAGACACAATTTTTAAAAAGGCGGGGGGGTGGGGGGGCTTCCTGGTGGACATATAGTGGATAGTGCGTGTTTTGACCCTCGTCAGCCATCGTACTGTAGTGAATTCTGACACGAAAACTTGGCTGTGTCCCAAATGCGTGTAAACTTGCGGCTTTATGTAAATAGAAAAGAAAACATTGCAACCTTAAGCTATTGTAGGCAAGTCAGTAACCAGCGATTAACTTGCTAGTTCGTTAATTAGTTCATACGGCCCCGATCGAGCACGCAGAGCCACTTTATTTCATGACACACTCAGATGAATCATCCGTTTGTGAACTGACTTAAAGCTTTAAGGTATTTCTCAATGTTAAAACCAATAAATACTCACAGTGCATTATAGAAAAATCCCATGACCACTCTGTAGGACGACTCAAAAAAGACAACTGAAAGCAAACGAACAGATGGCATTCGACCCCCCCTGTTATGATCGCTGATGAAGCAGGCTTCGTATTTGCCCCAAGCAAGCAGCTGGCAGAGCTGAAAATCTCATAGCAGTATTAGATTTAAAAAGTGACCTCACAAACTGTATATCTGTATATTGATGACATTATGAGGACCCAAACGAACCTTCCACATGGATGAAAATGGCAGCCGAAGCTGAAATGAGTACGATTTGTATGATGCACCTCATTAGTTTTGTCTATGTTTTTAATGCATTTCCTTTACGGTGTCATGTGGTATTGTTCCCAAAATGTTTCTGGTACCCTTGAAGTAGATGTATGAAAACATAACCCACACACACACACACACATACACACACACACACTCAGTGCGTCATTACAGTTCAGAAATTGCACACAAAGGGTGAAAAATGGTCCCTTTCAGAATCAGAGTTTAATGCCCTTTGGGTTTTGTTGGCCAAACAAAAGGTGCCCAAGATGACTAAACAGTAAAAGTGAATCCACACACACACACACACACACACACACACACACACACACACACACAATATTTCATTCAAACATCATGGTCAAATCCAATCCTCAGTGCTAGAAACCGGCGTGTATATATGTATATACTGTACAGGGTTTAACCGTAACCACCAAGAGCTTCGGGGGTGGGGTGGGGGGGGGGGGGGTGGGGGGGGGACGACAGTCTGCTGCTCTTCTGTTTAAAAATTTGATCTGCATCATGATCATGAATCACCCAATTAGTTTCGCCACCTTATGTTCGGATGCTTTTTACGTTCGTCCCCACAATTTTTCTGGTCCCCGTGAGGTAGGTGTCTGAAAGGTCCACATAAGTGATGAATACCAGACACGAGGTCCATGCTGAGAATAACAAGCAGAGACGGTAAATTCTGGCAGTAGGAAACGGTTTATGAATCACTACTACATAAACATAGCAACATAAAAAAAAAAAAACAAGTTGTTCTAAAAATGTATTAATCAACTGAAAGTAATAGTAATAAATTAATAAAGAAGGTAATAAAGAAGCTGGGAAATATAGGCCTTAAAGAGTCCTTGCGTATATCAAATATATAAAAGTGCATGCAACTGCCGAAAATGTATGTAAGTACCGACCCCATGTAAATAGTCACATAACTTTGTATCATGGCAACTTGTCAGTTTTTTTTTTTTTTTTTTTTTAAATGTCACAGGCATATTAAACCTGAAGCGATTGGGGTGACAACAGGAGTGGCAGGGATTATTTTAAGGGTGGCAGCTACTCCTTTATGCCTCTCACGTGGCCATGCCCACAGCATCCCTGAGAGAAAAAAACATTCCTGATCTTAAGACATTATAAGACAAACGCTAGTCCTAATCAAATTTCCCTACGACGGACCAAGATTTTGTCCTCACGGCATTTTCAGGTCCTCATAATGCTGTGAACTGGATGAGGTCTCTATTAGGAAATGAATGCCAACACACACACACACACACACACACACATTCTCTCTCTCTCTCTCTCTCTCTCTCTCTCTCTCTCTCTTTCTGTTTTCTCCAGTGTGCCATTCCAGGTCATAAATTACACAGGATGGGAAAGACATTCCTGAGAGAATCCAAGCTCAACGTCCTGTGTGTAATTTTTATTTTATTTTTTTTTAAATACTTCAATCTCTGCTGGCCAATTGGGACTAAAACTCCTCAACGCTGCTCGGGACGATCACACTTCTGATACTTTTGGGGGACTTGTACATGGTTTAAACTTGGTGCTCACTGTATCGCTATTTAAAATGTAGGTGATTTGCCCAAGTATTTATTTATTAATTATCGCTGATGTTATGTGTGTGTGTGTGTGTGTGTGTGTGTGTGTGTGTGTGTGTGTGTGTGTTGCCAAGTGTGTCTGCTTTTGTATACGTGTCTCATAGTGTTTTATTGACAAGGACATGCCATATAAGCTGTGACAAACTTTTTTTGTTTGTTTGTTTGTTTGTTTGTTTGTTTGCTAATGAACCGAAAAAGAAGAGAAAATATTATGATATTATAAAGATGTGACTCGGTTAAGGACGTGTGTGATTTATCATGATTACTAAAACATGTGCAGCGCTGGGAACATCACATGGTCACTGAAGAGGTCTGGATCATAAATCACGGGTACTTAGAGAACACTGAGCACACACTTGTACACACACACACACACACACACACACACACACACACACACACACACACGGGAGCTTGGATTCCAGCCAATTCCAGTTACAATCGGTTATCTCTATCAGAAATAAATTCCACTTGAATTCCATCTGTGCACGTTTAGAGACGTGAAGCCCACCTCCACCAGGCAGGAAACAAATGACACGCTCTGTAAACTCTCATCACACACAAACACAGTAAAAACGTGACCCGGAGGTCGTACGAACAGAGCTCTCCCATCATAAGACGCACGCCCGCTCATTAATTTTACATGGAATGTCGACGGTAGCCAGATTTAGCCGCTGTTTACACATTAGTGCCTATTAAAGTCACATAGACACTTCCTCAGCAGGGACAGAGACGGGTTTTGTTTATAGAACCAGTCTGGAGGCTCTCGGAGCACTGACTTGTTTTCACCTTTGTTGTCATCGGAGTTATGTGAGGTTAAGTCCCGAGGTCATGGGGTCAGATCGGACGTGTGAACGTGACGACTAGAACTCTATATTTTAATAACTAATCGCTTATGCCACAGTGTAAACCACCCAGTCAGAATTCTGGATTCTGATTGGTGTTGATTGGTGATTTTCGCAGTTAATATTAACGCGTTCCTTCTAATATTCTAATACGTTATCGTTTCTATAGTAACAGCTCATTCACAGGGACGTGTACAGCAGACGCTCCACAAAAACAGATTCAAAAAAACGTGTGTAGTCATTGATGTGGTGAAGTTTTCTCTTAGGAGATGTTTATTGAACATTTATGGAAGGAGTCTACAGTGTCAGCCCTTTGTAACAGTACGTATGTAATAATAATAATAATAATAATAATATAGTTTAAGCCATGGCCTCAGCATGAGTGTATCCTGTGGCTAACAAAACTTCAAATGCACTTCACTCCGGACTGAAATTATTTGGATGGGCTACTTATCAGTCATTTTATAGATACTCCCCAACACCCTTCTATTCATTTAACGTGTTTTTAGTGCTTGGTGTGGAAGTGGTAGCTCAGTGGTTAAGACGCTGGACTTCGACGTTGGACCGTGAGTTCAATTCCCAGCAACGTCAAGCTGCCACTTGAGCAAGGTTCTTCAACTGCTCAGGTGAGGGTTATGAGGTAATGAGATAATTGTAAGTCGCCCTGGATAAGGGTATCTACCAAATGCTGTAAATGGCAACAACTTGGGCATTCAATCAAACTTGAATTGCTAAAATGCTAATTAACTCTCGCCAAACACAATAAATCAGCGCCTGCTAAGGGGAGAGGCTAAGAGCCAAGTTAGGCTAGGAAAAAAAAGACCATTCTTACCTAATGCAGAGATCAAAAAGTTGGAAAATTGCTGTGGTATAAGGGGAATAAAACACTCGGGAACATGCTGTTGGAAAATAACCAGCTTCAAGGTGGTAATAGTAACTCGGCTCCATCACGCCACCCTGTCACTCAGTGTTTTACTGTAGCAGCACCACACACTTAAGTTAAGAGTCCTTACTTACATTTATTCATTTGACTGACGCTTTTATCTAACGTTGCTTACAACGGACACAGGATACACCACCGCCCACAAACGGAGAGTGTAGTTACCATTCTGTGCATCTTCACAGTCGAGTCATGATCCAGTTCTTCGTGTAATGAAGGTCATTTTTAGAGCTGTTACATAGAATATATTACAGATTGGCCCATGCTTCCCAAAAGAATTCTCCTATTTGCTCAGCTGGACAGCGCCGGTCTTCAGTTCCAACGCTCCAGATAATGACATTATTATAATTTATGATCACCGTGAGCATGTTTACGGACAATAGAGCGTACAGATAAATTATGGCAAACTAGCTGAACTTCAGTCATTGATTTTTACGCAGGAAAATAAAAATTCATGAGGCGAGATCTCTTAACCAATATAGACTCTGAGAACAGATTCCCGGGCTCCAGAGGCGATGATAACTTCACACCGAATGGCTTTAGGTTGTAAACGCCAGGACCTTGAGAAAAATTAATGCCAACGCAGTCAGATTTTACTGTGTGTGTGTGTGTGTGTGTGTGTGTGTGTGTGTGTGTGTGTGTGTGTGTGTGTTTGACCAGTCATCAGGTGTTTCAGATCATATAGTGCACAGGTGGAATGCAGAAGATCTTAAAGCCATGTTCAGACACCTGTTAAGATCCAGCTGATAGCTGTTCACATTAATTATCCAGTTCACCAATGCAAAGGATTTAATTTATGCCGTGTTAAAAGAGTCGGTCTTCGCTCCATATGTATGAATTCGGTTTTAATTAAGGAATAAATTAGTCCTGCTTATCGGTGAATCAGCGTGCAGAGGATATGTTTGTGATGGTGTTGTTTTATTACATGTTAAACCACAGCACTGTTGTTTTCTGGATTCTGAAGGTGTTGATCCAGTCTCAGCATATATATATAATGTAGGTATACACATACATATATATATATATATATACACAGGTGCATCTCAATAAATTAGAATGTCGTGAAAAAGTTATTTCAGTAATTCAACTCAAATTGTGAAACTCGTGTATTAAATAAATTCAGTGCACACAGACTGAAGTAGTTTAAGTCTTTGGTTCTTTTAATTGTGATGATTTTGGCTCACATTTAACAAAAACCCACCAATTCACTATCTCAACAAATTAGAATATGGTGACATGCCAATCAGCTAATCAACTCAAAACACCTGCAAAGGTTTCCTGAGCCTTCAAAATGGTCTCTCAGTTTGGTTCACTAGGTAAGCCACAAACATTCATTGCCAAAGAAGCTGGCTGTTCACAGAGTGCTGTATCCAAGCATGTTAACAGAAAGTTGAGTGGAAGGAAAAAGTGTGGAAGAAAAAGATGCACAACCAACCGAGAGAACCGCAGCCTTATGAGGATTGTCAAGCAAAATCGATTCAAGAATTTGAGTGAACTTCACAAGGAATGGACTGAGGCTGGGGTCAAGGCATCAAGAGCCACCACACACAGACGTGTCAAGGAATTTGGCTACAGTTGTCGTATTCCTCTTGTTAAGCCACTCCTGAACCACAGACAACATCAGAGGCGTCTTACCTGGGCTAACGAGAAGAAGAACTGGACTGTTGCCCAGTGGTCCAAAGACCTCTTTTCAGATGAGAGCAAGTTTTGTATTTCATTTGGAAACCAAGGTCCTAGAGTCTGGAGGAAGGGTGGAGAAGCTCATAGCCCAAGTTGCTTGAAGTCCAGTGTTAAGTTTCCACAGTCTGTGATGATTTGGGGTGCAATGTCATCTGCTGGTGTTGGTCCATTGTGTTTTTTGAAAACCAAAGTCACTGCACCCGTTTACCAAGAAATTTTGGAGCACTTCATGCTTCCTTCAGCTGACCAGCATTTTGAAGATGCTGATTTCATTTTCCAGCAGGATTTGGCACCTGCCCACACTGCCAAAAGCACCAAAAGTTGGTTAAATGACCATGGTGTTGGTGTGCTTGACTGGCCAGCAAACTCACCACACCTGAACCCCATAGAGAATCTATGGGGTATTGTCAAGAGGAAAATGAGAAACAAGAGACCAAAAAATGCAGATGAGCTGAAGGCCACTGTCAAAGAAACCTGGGCTTCCATACCACCTCAGCAGTGCCACAAACTGATCACCTCCATGCCACGCTGAATTGAGGCAGTAATTAAAGCAAAAGGAGCCCCTACCAAGTATTGAGTACATGTACAGTAAATGAACATACTTTCCAGAAGGCCAACAATTCACTAAAAATGTTTTTTTATTGGTCTTATGAAGTATTCTAATTTGTTGAGATAGTGAATTGGTGGGTTTTTGTTAAATGTGAGCCAAAATCATCACAATTAAAAGAACCAAAGACTTAAACTACTTCAGTCTGTGGCATTGAATTTATTTAATACACGAGTTTCACAATTTGAGTTGAATTACTGAAATAAATGAACTTTTCCATGACATTCTAATTTATTGAGATGCACCTGTATATATATATATATATATATATATATATACATATGTATATACACATATATACATATATATATACACACACACACACACACACACACACACACACATACACACACTATACAGTACATATAGCAATATATAAAAATATAATATTAACATGTCTGAGATTTCCAGTACAGTAGACTATTAAGTATTGATATGCTTTTTTCTCCTTTTTAATTTTTTTTTATTTCTGCAGGTTAATAGGATATTATTTATATACCCAGCGCAATCTTTTGTTAATTTCTTTTTGTTTTTCATTTTCATAATTTCATTCGGGTGAAACAGACAAAAGGTTTCCCTCAGTCCCACTTTAACCGATACGCCCTCTGTACCTCCTCAAAGCATATTTCATCTTAAAGCATCCATTATTCATAGGTTTTGAATAAATAAACCCCATCTTTATGACTTATGTATGAAATGTATTATACCTGAAGGAAAAGGGATCCATTTCTACACTACACTGTGTGAGCTAATAGATATTTAAATAACTGCACCTTAAGGCTTAAACGGCATAATTATAATCTACGACCTCTACGTGTACAGTTTTCTGTACTAAAAGTCTTCTTAAGGTCTTTACTGGTGGCCGAAAGAAGGACGACATCACAAAGCACATGAAAAGTAAAGGTGCGTTGCAAGAAAGAGAGTTGTTTATATTTTGTTTGCAAAAACCGCTGAAGCCTTATCTTTTTTGTGTGTTTTATTCCTATTATACCACAGCAATTAATTTTAAATCTTTTATAATCATACGTTATAGCAGCTATAAACTTCATTCCATCGCCAGCCTCTCTTTTTTTTCTCTCTTGAAGTTAGTAATACAAATAAAACCCCACAGCTCGGTCATGTTACTGAGAAACTGCAAATTGAATACTCTTCTGTCTTGAATATGTCGGTTACAGCTGACACTGGCGTTTTTATTATTTATGGAGCACTGGCCTTGTGAATGAGCTGTTTCTATAGAAACGATAACGTATTAGAACGAGCACATCAATATAAACCTGTGATTTGCAGCTGCGCTACTGTCAGAGCTGCTGTTATAGAAAATTAATCAACACCTCCTGACCAAATCACAATCCAGAATTCAAAAGCACTGTGCTATTCATCATCATTAACTAACCTTAGCTCATGTCCAAGCCAGCCAGTTTTGCTTTAAACCTCAGATATGGGGAATTTCTTATCCAGTTAATCCCAAATCTAGTGCTGTATCCAGGCATCTGCACTCTGATGTATTAACCAGAGATCCATTTCATGTCAGGATTTTACATTTCCCAAGTTAGAAGACGGCAGAAACTTTCCATCATCATTATACGCATAGAAAGTTCAGATGACTCTCGCTGGCTAGCAAAAATAAGGACATGAAACTAGCACCAAAAAAAATGTTCCCTGATTCCATAAATGTTGACATTTCAGTTTAAAGCAATTAAAGTCCTGAACACGACACCAGCATGAGCCGTGTTTCAAACCCTGCTGCACTATCGATCCAATAAAACGGTTTCTTATTGAGGTGGGAAAACTGCTTGGTCAAGATGTGTTCACAAGATTGATTGGCGTTATCCAGGCTTTTGAAGATTACAACCTCGCATTTAATAATCAGGCCTTTTGCAACCTGACTACGGAAATTTCCCGAAGGAGTTTAAGCATCTTGCTTCATTTGGTGAAGAAACTCATTGATTAGTAATCCAACCTTACTTTAGTAATCAACCTTTTCTTTCACATCCAGCTGACTGGGCTGAATAGTCTGAAAAACTACTTTTCCTCATCTGGGACTGTACACCGAGAGCAGATACTGTATCAGTCAGCATCATCAAGTGAAAACAGGAAAAATAGACAGAAGTGCAAAAGGTTTCCAGGATTTTTTTCAGCCTGTGAAATAACAGGTCTTGGCTTGTTAGTCCTAATAATGAAGATGCTGGAGGGACTGAACATCACTGAAGCCTGCAGGGCTTACATATATATATATATATATATATGTGTGTGTGTGTGTGTGTGTGTGTGTGTGTGTGTGTGTGTTTCATTATGGCTGTTTTTGCAGCGTTTTGTTGATGCAGGTTTGGTTAGCCTTTAGTCTCGCACCCATCACAGAAAGGTGTCCCTGTAGAATATGTGTTAAAGCGAGACAAAACCAATGAGAGGGAGAGACAGAGAGACAAACAGGTCTTCTGTTTAATAAATACAACTCGCATCCAAATGAAACAAAGAATAAAACACACAGAGGGACAGAATGCAGCTTAATTAGCTGGTTGAATAATAAAAAGAAGAAACTGCACTCATTAACTCACTCCATCATACTCTCTTCCTGTCTCTTTCCTGTGAACATCTAATGGAGCTTTAGTCCTGTTTGTCCATCTCTATGTTCCAGTAGACAGAGAGAGAGAGAGAGAGAGAGAGAAAACAAAAAGAAAGACACACAGAAGGAGTGATACAACAACAATAAGAAAGAAAAAGATGAAGAAAGACAGATGAATGTGAGAGGAACATTGAGGAGAAAAGAATGAACGTTGAACAGAGACAGTGGCAGAAAGAGGGGGAAAGGGCAAAAACAAGAAAGAGTGAGGAAAAAATAGGGATAGAGAAAAAATTAAGCAATGAGAAGAATAAGAAGGAGAGATGGAAAAAGGAAGAATGACAAAAAAAAAGAAAGAGAAAAAAATACAAAGACAAATATGAAGAGAAATAATAATTAGATAAATAGAGAAAGAGAGAAGAGAAAGAGGGTAGGAAAAATGAGGAAGAGAGAGAGAGAGGAGGATACAGTGAGATTAAGAGAGAATTGGGCGGGGGGGGGGGGGGGGTCATTAAGATGGGGAAGAAAGAGAGGGAGAGAAAAAGACAAAGAAAGAGGAAAGAATAGACTAGTGACTGGAATTCTGGACCAGAATAGAGGGAGAGCTGTGTGTCTGTATGAAGGCAACATTTTAAGTAATCAGTTTATCAGTGTGTGTGTGTGTGTGTGTGTGTGTGTGTGTGTGAGATACTGATCTGTGTCACTACTCTATATATTTAATTACCTGCAGTAGAATAGGCCAGGTTTTGTGCAGGAAACAGGGTAACTTAATTTTTTTTTTTTGAAAGCAGAGTTAGAGCTCAGTCAGAAAGCTAGCAGCTTGGCTAACTAGCTTTCACCGCTCGGTAACAGGTGGGCGTTCATATCCTAGATACAGCTCCGGATCGGACAAAATGTCAACAAAATGATAAGAGCACACATATACCTTCTTTGGGGGGTATTTTAACTTCAATGCTGCAAGCCATGCTCATTTCCTCTCGCCGATATTTGGCATAGAATGCAAGGCATACGGCACCGGACACGGACGTTCCGTTCGGGATTGCCGGTGCTCAAAACAAGTATTTTCCCAGGAATTTCTATAGTTTATTGCTGTTGTTGTGGCAGCCAATGACAGCACAGCTTGACCGTGAGCTAATTTTTATTCTTACCAACACTCAACTCACTGGTTTCTGTTTAATTAATTCAGTCGCTCTCTTTAGCCAGTTTTAATAAAAGGTTCCTATAGAGACCAGGAGAACAGAACAGCAGAAGTTAGAATACAGCATGGCAGTGTTTACTGGTTTCTCCAGAAAAAATGTGGATAGCAGCTGTGTGGTTAATGAGTTCCTGTTCCACAGCTGGCAGGCACTGATGGGAAAGTGCCTGCAGCTGGATGGGTGTCAGTCCCGCCGTTCTGTCCTATCACTGCTGGACCCTGGAGCGAACACCTCTAACCCCGTTAACCGCTCCGGGTGTGCCCCCGGAGGCTGACCCTGCACTCCGACCTTCTGTTTCCTGTCACGTGTCGATCGTGAGAATGGGAGACGGGACATGCGAAATTTCATCGAGTAAGGTGAAACGAGGGATCTACAGTCCCACCTTCTCAGCAATAAGGGTGCGAGTTCGGAGAATGGTACGATGTCACAAATGCAAAACGTATAAACACTGTGGTTTAAACGAGCTGAAGATGCGAGTGGGTCTGACATCATTCAGCTTGATGTCCGAGATTTAATTGTACAATCCAAACGTGAAGTAAATAAACCGATCCATTCCTGTTTGCCATTCTAGATTTTCTCATGGACTTTTGTGCATTAAGCTTGGCTAATAATAATAATAATAATAATAATAATAATAATAATAATAATAATAATAATCACATTTTTTGTGGCTGGAATTCAGGAACTAGGAGTTAGATCATGTTTGAGGCCAGGTATAGGGGTGTGTGTGTGTGTGTGTGTGTGTGTGTGTGTGTGTGTGTGTGTGTGTGTGTGTGTGTGTTACATAATCAGATGACCTTCAATGTAAGAGTGACTCTGATCTGGACTCCATTTCCCATTACACATCATATTATTACTGTGTGGTGGATTATTAATAACAACAACAATAATAACAATAACAATAACAATAACAATAATAATAACAACAACATTATGTTGTTTAAAATTGCAGCACCCCCAATGTACAACACCTTCCTGTATACCTGGTCATATCGGCCTGACATTTATTATTTTCCTATAATACACCTTTGTCGTTGTTTTGTGTGTTATTTCAGACTCCTTTATGTCACATAGAGATGACAACCTCATAGTAATTCCGATTTTAGCTGTATTTAATCAGATACTAACTGCTTTCCGCTCTGCGTAGAACCAATATTGGCCTCCATTTCCACTTCTGTTCATTTCCACGGTGAGCCAAGTGTAGGTTATTACTTATCTGGCTATGTGGAGCTGCGGCATAGCAATAACTACTAATCACATAGCACAAACAAGTGCAGTAATAGAAAAGGTAAATGCCCAACTAAATCATCCTTCACTGCACAACATCTATGTATGAACACACCACATAATGTCCACTTTCAGAAATCCATTACTGCTCGGGGCTTGTTTCTAAGACAGGCCATGATGTTATGGAAATGGGAAATGTGATGAACATGTCCATTCTGCAGGAGGGAGTGCTAATATGTGGGAAAGGTGTTTGGACCATTAGCCACAGAGAAGCTCTACAGTGTGCAGATCTGATGTACACTGATCAGCCATAACATTAAAACCACTGACAGGTGAAGATAATAACATTGATTATCTGGTTACAGTGGCACCTGTCAAGGGGTGGGATATATTAGGCAGTAGGGGAACACTCAGTTCTCAAAGTTGATGTGTTGGAAGAAGGAAAAATGGGCAAGCGTAAGGATATGAGCGACTTTGACAAGGGTCAAATTGTGACGGCTAGACGACTGGGTCTGAACGTGTGACCTGGTTCTGCTGGGAAACCTTGGGTTCTGGCATTCATGTGGATGTTACTTTGACATGTACCATCTACCAAAACATTGTTGCAGACCAAGTACACCCCTTCATGGCAACGGTATTCCCTAATGGCAGTGGCCCCTTTCAGCAGGATAATGCACCCTGCCAAACTGCAGGAATGGTTTGAGGAACATGACAAAGCTAGTGTTGACTAGCCCTCCAAATTCACCAGACCTTAATCCGATTGAGCATCTGTGGTATGTGCTGGACAAACGAGTCCAATCTGGAGGCCCCACTTCGCAACTTACAGGCCTTAAAGGATCTACTGCAATTGTCTTGGTGCCAGATACCACAGCACACCTTCAGAGGTCTTGTGGAGTCCACGTCTCGATGGGTCAGAGCTGTTTTGTCAGCACAGGGGGGACCTACACAATATTAGGCAGGTGGTTTTAAATGTTATGGCTGATCAGTGTATAGTCAGGCCATCAGGCTGATGAGTGAATGACGTCATGCAACACGTGAAGTGTCTAAAGACCACATGTGTAAATTTCATGTCAATCATGAAGTTCATGTGACTTTTCTGTAAAAGTTAAGAGTCACTGTAGTGCTACAGGTTTGAGCAAATGTTGGTTTTGGATCATTCTGATACTGGTAGACAGAAATACAGACGGTTTATTTACAGCCTTTTCCCTTTAGAATTCTTATTTTTAGTGCAACATGTTGCTTTTGCATTGGAACCTGGGAAGAAATCAAATTTTTGTCATTCTCACTTGACAATTCTACTCCAGACATCCAGAGATCGCCTTCACCAGAATATTTGTCCACTTCTGGGTTATCTAATCATCACTTCCTCATTTACTCATTGTTTATATACTATCGGTTTTAGCTCATTGTGAAGTCTTGCCTTCTTTCAGTTCTGAGCCTTTATATCCCATGTTTGGTTTCCCTGGTTTCTGATACTTCGATTATTTGCCAATTGATGACCTTCGCTTGTTCATCTTGTTTTGATT
>CM042552.1:1997500-2187500 GCA_023630585.1 Cranoglanis bouderius
AATTTCACATTTCATACTTCTAATTCTGGAGGTGTTTCTGAGCCCATGCAGTGATTTCCATTACAGAATCATGTCTGTTTTTAATGCAGTGCCGCCTGAGGGCCCGAAGATCACGGGCATGCAATATTGATTTTCACCCTTGTCCCTTGCGCACAGAGATTTCTCCAGATTCTCAGAATCTTTTGAGGATATTATTTACTGCAGATGAGATGTTCAAAGTCTTCGCAATTTTACGTTGAGGAACATTATTCTGAAATTGTTCCACAAAGTGAAGACGCAGTTTTTCCACAGATTGGTGAACCTCTGCCCATCTTTACTTCTGAGAGACTCTGCTTCTCTAAGACACTCTTTTTTATACCCAATCATGTTACTGACCTGTTGCCAATTAACCTCCAGCTGTTTCTTTTTAATAACACTTACTTTTCCAGCCTTTTGTTGCCTCTATACATTAAGAGTTCAATATCATAACTTTAGATTCATAATAAACTTCAGATTTACTTTAATAATTCTGTTTCAGAAATTCATAGTAAAAAAATATGCTTCTTATTCACTATAACTCCATATTCATAACAAAACTTCAGTATAATAACTCCAGATTCATAGCAACAATTCATGATAATAACTCCAGATTCATACCATAATTATATACCATAACCATTTTATTATGATATCAGTATCATAAAAATTCCCCAGTGAAAGTTTAGCAACATAGCTTTAATCTGAGACAGAAACATTAGCATAAGAACAGATTCATAGTAGGAATGTTACATTATTTTTGCCAGCAATTCACTATCCTTACTCTATACTCCCACTAAATATTCAGTATATCAGAAAAATAAGTACCATAACACACAATACATACAAAATTTAAGATTTAAAGATTTATACTAACTTATAATTAATCATAACTCCAGATTATTATTGAAAATCAAGTATTGGACGTACACACCAAGTTCAGGTCTGTAGTACACTTCATTACACCTGCTTTATTTGCCTTGAGTCACCACCAAATCCATATCAATTAAATCTTCAGGCTTGCCTTCCAGTCTACCTGAGTATAATAAATTATAAACAGACACAAACCATGATTTATTGATTGATTTTTAAACTCTAGTTCTCATATACAGATGATTTCTATAAATATCAACCGCTTTGGTAAGTTCTGTAAATCAATAAAAGTTAAAAGCCAAAAGTTTGTTCAAAGACTTCCATCAAAACAACTGTTTTTGGTTGTATTAACAGAGACCGGTGATCCCTCTGAAGGACAGGGAAATGAAGATGACTCCAGTGTGTCAACAGGTAAGACCTAATAATTAGCAAACATTTCCCATTTCCAATCAGCCTTTTTTAAAGTTGTATTTATAATGTTTGTGTTGAATGTATGTGGATTACATGATTGCCTTGTAATGCTGCAAATGTTCAATAAAAACAAATAAAATAAAACACGAGATTCATAGTGTGTCAAATCTTGAAAACTATCTCAAGTTTCTGGGTTGTATAGATCATCCACCCACTTATTCACTCACCGCCTCGGATAGCGGACCAATGAGTGATTCTAATACTGAGTCACCCTCCCTGGACCAGCCTGATGAAACGGTGCTACAGGATTTTGACCCACTGCATCAAGAATCTACAGGCGAACCCAACAGCATGCTCCAAAAAAGAAGCAGTTGTCTGACGTTAAAGCCATTTTTTCAGGATTTCCTCAAATCAACAGCGTGAGAAAGCAGAGCGAGATCAACAGATCATTCAGACAATTGCCACGGTCATCTCTCAAGCTGTTCATTGTTTTGAGCGTTGCTCTAATGCTGCAGAAAGGCATGCTCATGCTTCTGAGGTGATGGTTCGAGGCAGCCAGAGAGTTTGCACAACCAACCCAGGTGCTCCAGTTGAGTGTCCAATCAAGCCTACAACCAAGCAAGCACTTCGGCACACCCCTCTTTGAATAGCCATCCTAAACACATCATTAACCACATACCTTAACCTAGATTAAGCTATTCAGATGTTATTGTTTATTTCATGTTTTTTTTAAGTACTGTTCTAAGGTGAAGGTTATGGCTTTTTCATTTAAAGCACAAGGTTAGTCTACAATAGAAAATCAAAATATTTTCTTCACGTTGTGATTTGCCAATAGTTTAAAAATAAAGCCCGCAGAGAATGTTTTCAGTTCATGCTCTTAATAATGACTGCAGGTGCCTCTTGTGAGTTAGAAAAATGGCATTTATTTGCACAATTTATTTTAATTCTTGTTGTGTTCAAGAGAACCATATTTTACAAGAGGCTTAACAATAAAAAGTTATTAACAACATGTAACATTGCAACTGTGTTTTGCATTCTTTAATATGCTAGAAAAAAATGGCTTTTCTTTTGAAAGTTATCCGTTTTCTTAAATGGTCTCCGTTTACAACAAAGGTTTAGAAAAGGTCTGATAAATCCTAGAAGATGTAAGCTTTCAAAAAATAAAACGAGACGTACAAAATATTCCAGTTACAAATAAAAATAAATAAATAAAAAGGGTGATATGTTTTAGTTTGTGATTTAAAATAATAGTAACAAAAGTAACACATTTTGGACTTGAGCAAGGTCCTGAACCCTCAACTGCTCCCTGGGTGCCGCAGCAAAAATGGCTGCCCACTGCTCCGGGTGTGTTCAGTGTGTGTGTGTGTGTGTGTGTGTGTGTGTGTGTGTGTGTGTGTTCACTACTCACAACTTCTAATGTGTGTGCACTAACTTGGATGGGTTAAACAGAGGACAAACTCCAAATATTGGTTACCATACATTGGCCTTCACATGTCACTTTCAAATACCTTTTGAACTTTTCCCATGACCTAGTTAAGTAGTTAATGTCGCCTAGTTAATGTAGATTGAAAGTATTACTGCCTAACCAAGTTAGATATGTATTGCATGAGAGCATCCCTGATAACCACAGCCTGTGCAATGGGTTGGTCATTGCATTGCGAGCGATGTGGTTGTGACTCGCCTTCATTACACGGGTCTTCAATAGGTGGTACAAATCGTTGCTTCGCCTGCCCATTTTTCCTGCTTCCAACACATCAACTTCAAGAACAGACTGTCCAATTGCTAGCGTTCCATTTGAGACGATACTACCTTTCTAAAATCCATACACTAGACGGTAGAGTGCATAGTGTATAGTGTATAGTACTCTATTTGGGACCCAACTAAAGTTAAAATAGAACTCTAGCATATGTAAATACACACAGATCTGGTTTATTGTTTCTATTATTTTTTATTGTATAGGTATTTATGGAAATTATTTTCTTTCTTTGATGTTACTCCTCCTACTTGTGAGGCTGTGTCAATTTGGATTTCCCCTATGGGGGGGGGGGGGGGGGGTCAGTAAAGGTACATCTTATCTTCTCTTATCTTAATAAGAAACAGTTCACTGGCTCCTTAAAGGAATATGACAAATTTTAGAGGCTGAAAGCAGGACCCCTAAAGCAAATGGAGAGAATGAAGGAAATCTGAATTAAACTTGTTGTCACATTAATTATGTTTTGTTCTTTTCTTGTTTGACAAAACTTCCACCCGTGGAATGATCATTTGCATAAGCAGGAGGATTCGTCATGTTAAGTCACTGATTTTTGAGTTTATCTGACTGTGTTATGTGCCTCTCCCCCACAGAGACATCTGAGGATCTCTGCATCTTCTCAGTATGACTAATACTATCCTCATACAAACAAAGCAATGTTTTAATGGAAAGTCTCATCGTGAAGGAGTTCGGCGAGGCTGACAAGTGTGCAAGAAATGACTCTGTATTTTTGACATATGTGTTTGTGTGCTCAAATTTCAACTGTTTACTTATTTATTTCTCTTTAAGGAGCTTACTCCAATGTGTGTAAATAGCCATAATTATGATAATGGAAGTGTGGATGTGTGATAATATCATCAGACTGGGAAGTTGTCAGGTGATTATCCCTCATTCATCGGAGTGATTGGGAGTGGATATTATGGAAAGGAAAGAACAACAAGAAAGGAACAAAGCCAGTAAACCATGAAGGAAGAAAGGACAGGAATGATAGAAACACTGGCGGAAGAGAGGATGGCAAGAAAAGAACAAAGGGAAGGGAGAAATGGCAGAGTAAGAAAGAAAGAAGGAAAAATAGGAAGGGAACGAGGGAAGGAAACCTGAAAGAATAAAGGAAGGGAGGAGGGGGGGGGGAGGCATGCAGAAAGGAACGAATATGAGAAGGCAGGAAATCATTAGGGGAAAATGGAAGTGGAGAAATAAAAAAATAAAAAAATTGTTTACCAATAATAATTTCTATGTAGGTTTTTTTTTTTGCACTATTTGTTGGCCTTATTGGTTCATTTATGAGCTGAATAAGGTTTACTAAGGCAGGAAAAACACCAAACTGTAGTTCAGATCCTCAAGATTGGAACCAAAGAAAAACTAGGATTTGCTGCTGATCCACCACAACTGATTAAATGTATTAAACCGAGACATCCTGTCTTAGCCCCTCCTATGGTAATTTATTCACAGTCCAGCTGTTGTTGCCAGATCGAACAGTTTTTAAGACTGCAAGTTAGTTCAGCATGCTATTGTGATTAATAATGAACCTACAATGGTCTCTCCCCTCAGTTCCCTATCAAAAAAGATTGTGCTGTCTAATGTCCCTCCTTTTACCTCTGGTGAAATAATCTCCAAAGAATTGTCTAGATACAGGCAACTGGTCTCCACATAAAGAAGATCCCCCTTGGCTGCTGAGCTCCTGCTGCACCAGAGCCCAAAGAGAGTGAACCCCAAGCCCAGCCTGCAGCCCAGGAGCCCTCTAGAGCTGCACCAACCCTGGAGAGGCCCTGCTTGTCTGAACTTGCTATGGAGAGGCCCTGGTTGGTTGAACCGGACCAGGAGAGGCCCTGCTTGGCTGATAAAGACACAGTGGATTCTGACGCAGGGCTGGAGACATTAAAGTAGACGAAAGAGAATTAGACAGTGATGACTATACATTGTATGTCAGATTATGTTTTTCATTTTGGCTCTCAAGGAGAACAGCTATCAGTTGTATACCATTGCTGAAGACAAAGAATTCTTAAGAATCACTAAATTGCAGAAGAATGTTGTAGTAGAGGAGTATTTCCCAGATCGTAAGCAGTTTGTTCACGATGTCAAATATTTTAGAAGAGAAGGAGCTTTTAGCTTTCAACCGAAGAAACTGATCACCAAAGTAAACAAAGAAACCTCCAATGACGAACCAGTAGAGTGTTTGGTGTGTTATGTTAGAATGGTTTTAAATCATCTGTTTGTTTTATCTACACTATTTTAATGACTGGGATTCATGTTGCGAGTTTGAACATTAACGGGGCAAGAGAATATGAAAAGCAAGTAAAGCTATACGAACTAATGAAGCAGAAGCGTATTGACGTAGCTTTGTTACAGGAGACACACAGTGATGTCAGTAACGGGTGAAGGAGTGGGACGGGCTGGCAATTTTAAGTCACAATACATCACTTCGTGGTGGGGTCGCCTTACTGTTTGCTCACGATTTTATTCCTAGTTCTTACACAGTAGAAGAGGTTTTAAATGCGAGGCTTTTAAAAGTGAAAGCTTTTTACGAGAATGAGATTTTTATCTTTATTTGTGTGTATGCTCCCACCAGTGCAGTGGAGCGAGTGGTGTTTTTAGGTAAGTTAAACAATGTAATTGCTAACTGCAGCACTGCCAATATTTTAATTTTGGGTGAGGATTTTAACTAAACAACTGATAACTTAGATAGGAACCATGCAGAACCTCATGTAGCTTCCCATAAGCACCTGTGGGAGATGATGGATGCCCATGAAGTGATCTATGGAGAACTTTAAATAAAAAAAAAAAATTTAAAAAACAGTTCACATGGGCCCACTCTATAGACAACACACTCTCCCTGGCAGGATTGGATCTGTTTTATGGCTTTAAAACACCCATCCACCATTAACCAAAAAAGTTACTGACCTCCAATGGATTTTACATGGAATAGTAAAAGTAATAGTTTTTATCTCCATTTTAAACCCTGAGGTCACACAGGAATGTCCAATTTGTTCACTGAGGGAAACGGTTTTTCATGCTTTTATACACTGCTCCAGGTTACAGTCATTGTGTTTTTACAAAGCACCTTTAAGGTCATTTTATGTGGATTTTACTTTTTACGTTTTTCATCTTTGGTTTTAAATGTGTCAGAAGAAACGTGTTCAAATGTCGGCTGATTAATTTGATCTTCGGTCAGGCCAAAGTGGCAGTACACCTGAGCAGAAAAACCAAAGTGGCACAAAACACAGACCATAAGAATTCTCTCCAGACTAAATAAAATCAAGAATTCTGATTGAATGTGGGGGATTTGGAGATGTTCAAGGCGGTGTGGTGTTGTGAGGAGGCTCTGTGCTCTGTAGTGAAGGAAGAACTTTGTTTTGTACCAGCATTAGACTGATAGAATCATCATAACTGCATACTCAAAGTGTTCATTGTTCATGACTGTTCACTGCATGCGCAGTGGCAACTTTTTCTAAATGTTGCACCTTTAGGAATTTTTGGTTTAAATCGGTCAGGTTTTGTGTTCTGAGAATCTTTTTTGCACAATTTATAAACATTAAGAGACACCCCCCAAATCTCTATACACGGTAAACAACTTCCCTGCCCAGTAACTCACTTATGGCATCGCTTGTTGTGGGTGGCATGGAGAATGTCAATAGATCTAAGGAGATGAACTTCACCCACAGTGAAGTAGAGCAAAACAAAAATGTTTTTTCTGGCATTTTTACAAGCAGTTTATCTTGTGTGTGTGTGCATTCTATTGCTCCAGTTACATTTGGAAACCCTGTGATGCTGTGAAAATCCTTCATTATTGTTGTATTTTCAACCACCAGTTTAATGTATTGTGTGATATGAATAATATGAGTGATATGAACGCACATAAGACATGTCATTTGGCTCTTAGTTGCCAGACTTGTCTCCAGTTTCTTTATGAAATATGTCTATGGCTAGAAACCTTTAGAATAGAGTTCAACTAAAACGGCACTTGCCAAATGAAATCGACTGATAAGCCACTCACTCTTCACACCGAGTGCAGTTTCAGCTTTCATTCAGAGATTCACCACCAAAAAGAGGAAAGAAAATCATAAAGAAGCAGAATTGGACAACAATTTCTTAAAATGTTGTCACAGTTACTTCTCCAGTTAAAGGGTCACTTTAATTCTGTACATTTAACACAATATTGCCTTTGTATGTATAATCCAGATTTATGGAATCTCTGAATGACAAAATTGTGAGATGGTTCAGGGTGGATCCAACTGCAGAGTGAAAACCCCGGCATAAATAGATGGACAAGCAGGGTTTGTATATATATTTCATATTATATTGCTTTTCTTTTCAGCTTTTCTTTTTCCTTAGACCTCGCACAAAATCCTGACATACCGTACCAGTCACCCCTCTACAAAGGTGCGACGAAGGGCTATCTCAAAGGCTGGCCTTAAATATGCTGCCTCACAGGTGCAGGCAATCCAGATTAATCAGCCTGGAGAATTCAGGGCAGCCGAGTTGTCCCTCACGGCCGCTCTCACTGTGCGCTGCCACCGCCCTCTGCTGGCTGCCTGCGGTGTAGCGCGGCCTTATTATTATTATGATTATGATTATGATTATTATTATTATTATTATTATTATTATTATTGTTGTTGTTGTTGTTGTTGTTGTTGTTGTTGTTGTTGTTGTTGGGGGGAGAATCCAAACTATTAATTTCCAATATGGACATAATATTTTGTTTTGGCAATTTGAAGATAAGTTGAAATAATTACAAAATAGCTTCCTGTCAGAAATACAGTATCTGCAAAGAAGTAAAAAGAAGAATGAAAGAAAGAAAGAAAGTGAAAGAAGGATTAAAACCCGTTTAAATGAAAGAACAAAAGAAATGAATAATAATAAATAAATAAATAAAATAAAGAGCAAAAAAAAAAAAAAAAGATAGTGGTTGCTATGGTGTTCCATGTGACTTTTATTGTGTTGCTAGGCAGTTACTGTGGCATCACAGGTACAATGCTAGGATGTTGCCAGGTTAATTGCTATGGTTTTAAACAACCAAATGAATCGCGCGTGTTAAGCGCCATTAGCTAAAGCGCACCTTAAGATGGCGCAATGAACGAATGTCAAAGTGGCGAGTACAGTGTTATTAATTACTGAACGTGTGAAATGCTAAACCGTAGTCATGTAATGTTCGCTGTTTCGACACTGCACTGTGAATAAGTAAAAGCAGACTCGGTCTCGGACGCGACGTCACGCTGCGGCACCGTCGGGAGCGCGCCGGGCGCGGTCACGATCCATGGGAGGGGTCGAGAGGGAGCGCGCAGTCTCGGGCGCGTGCACTTTTTTGCCGGAGCCGGTGCTGCTGCTGCTGCTGCGGGGAGAGGAGCCGCTGAAAAAAGGGTTCAATTTAGTTTATTATTTTTGCTCATTTTTTTTTTTACACCGACATCACTAACCGGGCAACATGCGCGAGATCGTTCACCTGCAGGCGGGACAGTGCGGCAACCAGATCGGAGCCAAGGTGAGAGAAATAAACATCATATCATCATCATGACAGAGGAACATGACGCAGGACTGGCTGCTAACGAATGTGGAAACTGCAGCATTTGCAGTGACGGCCTTATAAATGCATTCTGGCTTCAGTGGAAAACTGTATAAATGAGAAAAATAGAACAAGTAGAAATCTTCAATAATAATAAAAATAATAATAATAATAATAATAATAATAATAATAATAATAATAATAATAATAATAATAATATCGTATTTACACGTTTTTCAGCGGCTTGATATTGAAATATATATATATATATATATAGAAAATAATATCAGATGTGTATCATTTTTTTCTGAAAATAATAAAGAAATATACAATCAAACATCCCGAGCAATGATCTCGTTCTTTAAATGATATTATAATAATTTATTTACTTTACCGATTTAATTCACTAGGCTAATTACCTCTTTATTTCAATTATCTCAACTAACATTTTATTTATGTATCTATTTTAAAAACTGATGACTGATGGTGTAATGATGTTGATAATGCATGGCTGATGGCGGTGATGGTGTGAGGTGTAATCTGCTTTGTGTCTGGTTCAGTCTGGTTGATGAGTGGGCGTGACCCTCCCTGACCTTAAAACTGCACAATTAAACTGCTTTCTCTCAAATCTTCATCATTCTATCTCTCATTCTCCACATTATCCTGCGGCTATAAAAGTCCCGGAGCTGAAATTTGGGATTCATTTCACGGCTGGTTGGATTTTTCCTCTCACTGGGTCTGTACAGGGGTGTGGTTCTGTGTTCTGTGGATCATGATGTGATCAGTGGATAAAAAAAAAACAAAAACAAAACCTAAATGACTTGAAACATAAACATTACAGTTTAAAGGAGACAAATGATTTGTGTGAATGTGGTCGGATTGGGTGAAACCTGTAATTCAGACAAACAAAACAAACATTGATCTGATGTGTGTGTGTGTGTGTGTGTGTGTGTGTGTGTGTGTGTGTGTGTGTGTGTGTGTGTGTGTGTGTGTGTGTGTGTGTGTTTGAGAGAGCTTCAGGATGATTCATTGTGCAGCACACAATGAAACCATTTAGAGATATGCATAATTACATGCTTATTTGCATATTCAGTGATGTATCAGAATCAGCTGATAATTTTGCAGTCAACTAGCAACATATATATATATATATATATATATATATATATATATATATATATATATATATATATATATATATATATATATATATATATACATATGTACATACATATACATCCTCCCCCTCCATCCATCGTTCCCCCCCCCCCCCCCCCCGCCCATCAGAACGATAACAGTCGTCCTGACCTGGTTATAAAATTCATGACAATTTATTTTAGTCCAAATAAAAGCTGTGCAGAATTTTCTAATAAATCATCTCTACAGGATGAATAGTGCTGGGCAATTATTTAATTGTGTATGTAGGAAGGTACACTATAATTCAGTTCAAATGTATTATTATTATTATTATTATTATTATTATTATTATTATTATTATTATTATTATTATTATTATTATTATTATTATTTATGTCCACAGGATAAAACAGCACAGATTAATGTCTAGCAAATGTGTGAGCAAAAATATTTAATCGTACTCGTTCAGATCTGTTTACAGAATTTCATTCAATAATATATTACTGTATCTGGATTAATGGTGTTAGAAAGATATGATTCATGACATAATGACAAAATTGTTTAATATCTACAAGATAAAACAGAACAAACGGCACTGAAACTCCGTAACAAATGTTATTTCTCGAACACTTTCATCCTTTTAACTTTGTAACGAAATTCTATAATTGCTACGCTATTATCATGACTCATAATTGTACTAGAATTAACTAGTGATACTTTATTTAACATTTTTATTTAATTGAAATGTTTTTAATTTAATTGTTACATCATAATTAATAAAAACAAATCAGGATACAACGGAGGGAAAAAAAAAAAAAACAGTCGAACAGTGACGTGTTCCGTTTGTTTTTCTGTCTGATTTATTTGTTATTTTATCGTTTTATTTTTAGATTTCTTCTTTTGCTCTTTTACTTCCTTACACCATTTATAAATAATTTGCAGATGCTTTCAGCCATAAATAAATAATAAATAAAAATGCCCTGTCATATGCCTATGATATTTTGAAACGGCCCTGATAATAATATTAAGTTAGAGAGTGTTTTGGCACACGGGGGATTATTTACGACTATTAACGTCTTATAATGACTGTTAAACTGTCTGATCCACGTCGTTCTGTTTCTGCAGTTCTGGGAGGTGATCAGTGATGAGCACGGCATCGATCCCACCGGTACCTATCACGGAGACAGCGACCTGCAGCTGGACCGCATCAGCGTCTACTATAATGAAGCCTCGGGTGAATATCACTGCACTCCTCGATATTCCAGTTAGAGAAAGGTCACATGAGCCACACGTTATTTGTTATATTGTTCCGTTCGTTTTATCACGTGATCACATAGTACTAACGCGCTGAAAGACACTTTCACATGTGATCGCATTGCATAAACATATGTGAAATGGATGTGATTGTAGTGTAAGGAATCTGTGTGTTCAGGGGAAAAACAGCCAGTCAAGTCAAGTCAAGTCGTTTATTGTCATGTGCACAAGTACCGTGTACAAAGTACGATGAAAAACGTCCTTGAATGCTGTTCCACAGACTATAGACAAGACAGGAATGCAATAGATACGTCACTGCTATGTGCACAAGTGTGCATGTGTGCGGAAATGACAAAAATGTAAAGAGATTTCAAAAATGCCAGCACTTGCTTGTCTGATAGCTCGGACGTCTTCGACACCGGTACTTCCTGTTCGTGATTAGATGTTATAGTGTCCATTAACAATTCAGTTTCAGTGTGCAAATGATCGCACACACACACACACACACACACACACACACACACGATTTGTAACATGCAGTGAGCTGATAATGCAGGGTGTGTGTTTTACTGATACCAATCCCAAAATCATATTCCCAGAGTCAAAGCGCATAGTAAAACTTCACATCAGGACATGGATACAACAGGGTAACAGACAAACTAATCAAAATTAAACACAGAACCACATGGAAAGTGTGTGATTATTTTTATTTATTTATTTATTTTTTTATGTCGTGTTTAATTCTCCATTTTACTCAGGAGGGAAGTATGTTCCTCGTGCCATCTTGGTGGATCTGGAACCAGGAACCATGGACTCGGTTCGATCTGGACCTTTCGGACAGATCTTCAGACCCGACAACTTTGTCTTTGGTGAAGTGAAACGCACTTTTAAAAAAAATAAAAAATAAAAAATAAACGTTATTTCATTGCTTGGTTTGATTGCGGTATTAAACGAAAACACAAAATGTACCACATCACCTTCGATTCTAACTGTAGGTTCAATATAAAACATGCCACCAGGTGGCAGCGCAGAGACAAGTTTCATAGCAATACATATGTCAAATTTATTTGCACTAGTCATTTTTAACCAGTTTTATTTCACCATGTCCCTTCAAAATGACCTGAGATTACCTGAATGTTTAAAAATAATAATAATAATAAATTGCACAGGGTTTGAAGTTGAAGAATTTATTTTTAGTTTAAAGTAACTTTATATTTTATAAAAGGGTTATTCTGTCCTAAAAGGAACTTGTGTACAACACATTTTAAAACGTGGCAGTAATCAGTCCCACTGTGGCGTTAGTTATAGAACACTAACAGGTTTTTTGTACTTTCCTACCAGGCCAGAGTGGTGCTGGGAATAACTGGGCCAAGGGCCACTACACGGAGGGAGCCGAGTTAGTGGACTCCGTCCTGGATGTGGTGCGTAAGGAGGCTGAGAGCTGCGACTGTCTGCAGGGTTTCCAGCTCACCCACTCTCTGGGCGGCGGTACCGGCTCAGGCATGGGCACACTTCTAATCAGCAAGATTCGTGAAGAATATCCCGACCGTATCATGAACACCTTCAGCGTGGTGCCCTCACCCAAAGTGTCTGACACGGTGGTGGAGCCCTACAATGCCACACTGTCTGTGCACCAGCTGGTGGAGAACACTGACGAGACCTACTGCATTGACAACGAAGCTCTGTACGACATCTGCTTCCGTACGCTCAAGCTGACCACACCCACTTACGGTGATCTGAACCATCTGGTCTCAGCCACCATGAGCGGAGTCACGACTTGCCTTCGCTTCCCCGGGCAGCTGAACGCTGATTTGCGCAAGCTGGCAGTCAACATGGTGCCATTCCCACGTCTTCACTTCTTCATGCCTGGTTTTGCCCCCTTGACCAGCAGGGGGAGTCAACAGTACCGCGCTCTTTCCGTCCCTGAACTGACGCAGCAGATGTTCGACGCGAAGAACATGATGGCTGCCTGCGACCCGCGTCATGGCCGTTACCTCACCGTCGCTGCTGTGTTCCGCGGCCGCATGTCCATGAAGGAGGTCGACGAGCAGATGCTCAACGTCCAAAACAAGAACAGCAGCTACTTCGTGGAATGGATCCCCAACAACGTCAAAACGGCCGTGTGCGACATCCCACCTCGCGGCCTCAAGATGGCCGCCACCTTCATCGGCAACAGCACAGCCATCCAGGAGCTGTTCAAGCGCATCTCTGAGCAGTTCACCGCCATGTTCAGGAGAAAGGCCTTCCTCCACTGGTATACAGGAGAAGGAATGGATGAGATGGAGTTTACTGAGGCTGAGAGCAACATGAATGACCTGGTCTCCGAGTACCAGCAGTACCAGGACGCTACAGCCGAAGAGGGAGAGTTTGAGGAGGAGGGTGAAGAAGAGGCCGCCTAAATCACTCCTTCTCCTTCATCTCATCCTTTCATGGTTGCTTCTTTTGTGTTTCCCAAATTCTGCCGCTTTTATTCCCACAGGTGTTTTGTGAAGGTGTATCTGTTCAAGATAAAAACTCTCATTGACACATTCTCACTTTAGAGGTTGAGTATTTATTTCCTGTTCTCTCTTGAAGGTAACTTTAGTCGGTTTAACTCTTAGTCTGTTGTTTTCCTGTTGTGGGCGATACTCACAGTCTGTTATACCTACTTGTTTTTAAAAAATAAAGCAACCTTAACTTCAGCTTAAATTGAATAAAAATGCGGTTAAACTCGTGTGTAAGTTGTGTTTTTGTGTGTGTGTGTGTGTGTGTGTCTATCACTGTAGCGTATATATACACCAGAGGGTGCTATTCATTCCAATTCATACAAATGCTCATGTGGAACAAGATTAAAGGACCGGGAGGACTGAGCAAGTTCTAGATAACAAAACAGGTTAACTAATAAGATATCGGAAGTTAACCTAGTGATTTTAAAAAGGAAAGAGGAGGAAGAAAAGAGACAGGCGGCCCAAAAGAGAAACAGCAGTTGCAATTGAGGAAGTCCTCTCCTTGATTTCCTCTCAACTCACCACCTCAAAAGCTGTAGAGTGCGAGAGAGAGCTTTACGAACACACACATCTTACACGCAGTCGATGAATTCACATAACAAGGGTGACAATCCGAAGTGCATGAACTTGAAAACGTGGTTAGGCAGGGCCTCGACATGTAAATACGTATCTATAAACAGAGCTTTAGACAGGTTTACACGAAACAAAACGCATGCACACATTCGTAACTCAGTTTTGGCGTGAATAAATCACAAATCAATTCTGAAAGAGGAAGAACGTGGGGGGGGGGGGGGGAGAAAAGGCTGAAGACGTAAAGAGAAGGAAACAACAGCAGCCGTCATATCGACAGCACAAGCACCAGACATAGATTCTCCGCACAGATCAGGAAGTGAGCCTTCTGAGTCTGTTTTCTTATCCGTTTGATTATGTGAGCGTGTTGGCGTGTGTGTTTGAGAGGCTACTCTCTACAGCTCTATAATGATACCTTCATCACAGAAACTCTACTAATCCCTTATGGACTCCATCTTGAAGCTAAAACATGGGATCCAGAGTAAAGTAAGACTTCTCTCTGTTTCTCTGATTTCACTTCGTGCGTTTTATCTGATCCGTGTCTGTCTGAGATCTGAGGCCACCACTGAGTGCCATTTAAATACTTTAAAACTTTAAAACACAAGCCAACAACATGCAACAAGGTTTCTACTGTATAATTATTATTATTATTATTATTTTTTTTGCATCATGATGTTGGTGGCTTCTTAGAAAAGTTCATTTCCTGGACACCACTTCCTGTCACTCTGGGTTAACGACATATAGAATCACACATTAAAACTTGCATCACCATCTAAAGATATTATATACCACAGTTTGTGTTTTGTGTATTATTTGTTGAAATGACTGCAGACTGAGGCACTATAATGACTTGGATAGTTATAAGTCTAATACAGATGTGAAACGTACAATAAATATGGCAAGACTTGCTGCGGATCTCTTTAATCCTGCATTACATAAAGGATGAAACATGACAGTGATGTGCTGTTGTTGGAAAATTATGAACGACTTGTTATAACAGCACATCCCGAGGTGTTTTATTCCTCTTATAGTACAGCAGTTTGCTTATGATTCATCATAATAGGGTTTTATCCATCTATCGGTCCATTTAATGCTTTAGAACATCTGCAAAACAAGTTTTACAGTTTTACCTCCGACTGTTACAGCCACTGGAGACTGTTTCCATAAACGTTATATATAAATATATGAACCAGTCATTTGCTGCTGCACTGTTATCAGAGCTGCTCTTCTAGGAAACACCTCCTGACCAGTCAAATACTGAATGTGTTGCTCGCACTTTGGCATTTGTTGCAGTTTGATCATGAAAAATCTTCTTGTTTTATTTATTTATATAAATTTTGTTAACAGAGTCAGTATTACGATCTGTGCCCTTTCTTGAGTTACATCATCTGTTGACTGTAAATTGTACCAAGTACATTTGCAGGGTCTTTTTTATTTATTTATTTATTTATTTATTTTACATGCCACAACTGGTATGGTGTTCCTCTCTGAGTCTATCTGTCTTCTTCTTACTGGTCTAGTGACCATTTCGAACTCATTTAGCCCTAAATTTTATTCAGTTATAAGATCATTTTCTTCTTGATTGCAAATCCTTTCAGATTCTGTGTTTTTGTTTATTTATTTATTTATTTATTTTTTAATCACTTCCCCGTCTCTGATTTTCCGAAAGTTTCTGTGAAATACAACGATGCGCAATATTTACTTTGCTTGTTTGTCCATTGATTTTGTGGGTTTCAGGGAAAATCCAGAAAGGACATTTTACTGGTTCTTTCAAGCCTCATGCCCTATCGCCAGAAACAAAGGTGAGCAAATATGGTGGAAATTTTTTGCAGTTTTTTTTTTTTTTTGCAGGCTGATGCTGGGTGCTGAGAAAAACGGCTCTCCTTCCTGTCACGTGACTTAACCAGAAAGCCACAAGACAGCCATGGCCGTTGTCATGGAAACATTTTGATGAGCTAGCATGCTAAGATTAGCTGAAACCTGTGGTCACTTTGAATATCGCTGAAGTGCAAGAGGAAATAACCTAAACAGACCAGTTCGAGACAGAGAGAGAGAGAGAGAGAGAGAGAGAGAGAGAAAGATGATATTTAACCACAATAAATGATCAAATCTACTCTGAGTATTTGTTTATTATTATATATTTTTTTTCCATTGATAAGTGTTAGTTCTGGATAAGGGCTTCTACTGAATGCTGTAAATGTAAATGGAAAAGTAGTTCTGCAGTAGATATTTGCTAAAACAGGCTGACAGTTTTATAGTGTGTGTTTGAGCAGTTTTATTTGTACAGGAAGAAGATGTTTGTGGGACTCGGTGACTTCGGTTAACCACATCCTCTACTTACTACAGAAATGAACCTAATTTATGGTGTAAACTGAGAACACTGCAATTGTGTGTGTGTGTGTGTGTGTGTGTGTGTGTGTGTGTGCGTGTTAAACAGCGTTCACTATACATGGAAAGAAAAAAGCTTTAGTCTATAACCTATCATCTACAAGCTGACCAACAGGGCAGGAGTGTGTGCTAAAGTGCAGAAGGTGTTAAAAACCCCAACAACAACAACACTGCTGTAGCTTTTCCAAATCGGTATCTGCTCAGTGATGCACCCTTTCTATTAATGCAAAGAGGAGAGGGTGCCAATACTTAACAATACAGAGTTGCGTTAATCACACATTTAATACTGGAATTGTGCACACTGATATTCAGAGAGCGCATCAAACGAATATTAACAGACAAAAGGCATGTTATGATAGCCTACAGTACATCCAGAAAACACATCATGATTTCATGACCTCCATGTAGTATCGTGTGGCTTCATCAAGTTGCATGAAAAACGCAAGCGCAATATCAAAAAATAACAATGAAATGCATAATAGTATAATATGCTGGATAAAGTGCTATGTTATGAACCGCTGAATAATGAGAGTGGAAGCCTTACTGTTAAATTTGCAGTGTTAATTACTAAAACTAGGATGATTTAGAAATATATTGGCAATACACCAGAAGCCTATTATATTTATATCGTCGTATTAGTCTTTTGTATGATAATTTATTTTAAAAAATTCTCTTTTCTTGCTATTATTTTGCGTCATATCACATATATTTGACAGCAAAGGAGAAAACCGATTTCCTTCTCGTGGTCCGCATTTTCTATCCCTGATTTTTTATTTTTATTTTTTTCCTGTTTAAAGGTAAGTGCTTGCGTTTAAAGACGGTGGACTCTGAATACACATAACTTTGCTTTCAAGTTGCTGACCCTGAATACATTCCAGCGCTTGAACACATACAAAGTGGGTCGATTAGTTTTCAGTCATGGCCTACACAAGCTAGTGCTAACCCTAATTCCAATACCCAACGTACAGGAAACTGTAGGTATAGACAACAGTGTCTACCCCCCAACAAGACAGTAACACCACCATGTGTCTCAATGTACAGATCCTGGCCTGCTGTTTCAGTTCCCAGAAGACTTCAGTGATGAGGTTAGTGATGAAAAACAAGTTGTTGAAGAATAAAGCGCAACAAAAATAATCAAGTTCATTTTTATTTCATTTCTCATTTGTAGGAGTGTTTGCAATCCCTTCCTCGATTCTGCTTCCCGTATGATATAGAGAGGTAATGTTAATGAATCGTATTTATTTATTCATTTAATCACGACATAACGTCCTACAGGTTGATCATTGATCAGACTGGACGATTTATCTGATTCGCAGGGTGAGGGATGGCATAGCTGTGCAGCACTTTACATTTGCGTTGACTGACCTGGAGGGATGCCAGCGATTTGGGTTCTGCAGACTCACCTCCAGCTCCCAGACCTGCCTCTGCATCCTCAGGTCTAAATCCTACACGTCCCCATGACCTAAACACCCTATTCATAAACCTTAATGATCCTACGTGTAGCCTACACCTACCCTCAGGCTGTATAGCAGCATTCATTCATAGTCCTACAGGCAGGGTTGACAGGGCTGTGGAGTTATTATGCAAAATTGTTCTAGTTTTGGAACAAGGTTGCAGGTGGAAAAAGGAAGTCGGTGGGTGGTGGGTTTTTGAGGCTAGTTTAAAAATAGTTGTGGGGTTTTATTTTTTGTTTTGTTTTTACAGCCACCAAGATCTTGCTTTAAAGCAAATAATCAGAATTAAGCATCTACGATGTACAGAATAATTTCTGCTCTAAAGTGGATTGGGGGACAGAAAAGGCAGATTATAGAGTGGATAATGGTGAGACCTGGCAACCTTGCCTACAGGACAATCCAGACAATTGGTCACAGTATGGGACTAATTTTGCAATCCTGTATCTGTCACACAGCTATCTGCCTTGGTTCGAAGTCTTTTATAAACTGTTAAATAACCTGGCAGACTATGTGACAAAAGGCCAGGTAAACACTGCATTTCTTCATCGTGTTGTTTCCATTTTTAAAATAGTGGGTTCTGTGTAATGGTTAGCGTGTGATTGGTCTGTGATTTTAAATTCGGACAGACGAGCGAGATGAGAGAGTTACTGGCAGCTCTTTACAAACACCCCGTGCCACTGGCCGACAGCTTAGAAACACTGCATCTGGTAAGTTCTCTACCATAATGAGCTCTAATCAATACACTAGAACCACAATATCGATAAACAGTGGAGTTTTTATTCAAAATATAGTAAGATATATATATATATATATATATATAATCACACAGTTTGGTTTTTTAGTCACTTCACATGTAATGTTTCATACATTTTCACGTTTCTCTTCTGTTTTTCCCTCATTAATTCATTTATTTCCAGATATGATCCCATATTATTCTTAGGTGCAATTTAACACATGTAACACGTTTTTTCACACGTACTCACGTTTTACTCACATTCGAAATGTACGTATTTTATCTTTCAAACCTTAGAGTCATAATGCTAAACTATCATGTCATTACTCGACTCGGCTTTTGAGAAATTCATCTTTTACATTTTGCTTGTCAAATTTTCAAAATTTTGTCAAAATGTGATATTCTCTGTCTATGGTTTGTTTTTGTTTTTTCCCCAGGTGCCGTACTTCGTCGCTCCTGATCCAAAGGCCTTACCGTCTATTCCAGAGAGTGTGAGTTTGTAGTGTATATATGTACCTGTTATCCTTCAGTTCGTGGTTGTTTGCATTGTGTCTGTATCGCTCTACCTACTGAATGTGTGTGTTCGTTCAGAGGAACCTGACGGAGCTGATCGTGGCTGTAGACGTAGGGAACCTGCTGCAGCTGTACGCTAGCATGCTGTTCGAGAGACGTATCCTCATTTGTTGCAGTAAACTCAGCACGGTGAGAATGACTGGGTGCATCAATGAGAACGCTCAGTGTCTGCTTTAGTGAGTTTTTAGTGTTTAGTGTTTTGTTGTTTTTTTTTAATCGAGCTGTCATTGTAAGGACAGGGAACCGAACTGAAACTGTTTTTGATTCACACCCTTCTGTGCTACTCTCAGGTCCAGCCATTACACATCAAAACGTGAGTGTAGTACAGGGAAGTGGGAAGGCTTAGGTCACTGGAATAGAGCCGAGTGAGGCAAAAGCCAATGAGAGGTCAATCTGCGGTCCATGATTAATTTAAGATACGAGTTCTTGATATTTATATTAAATTTACATTTAATTGATATTTTTTTCCCCCCTGAGCTACAATTCCATTCTTTACTCCAATTCTTATTACTATTTTACCTTTTTCACTGACTTATTTTATGGTTAGGTTACCATTATATTTAAAATGTATCATCATCATCATCATCACCATCATTATTATTATTATCTCCATTTTCTGCTTCTTTCCTTATGCTGGCTTTATTGAGGTGACTTTTAATGTGTGAAAGGTGCTATAGGAATTTAGAGGTATATGTACACACAACATCAACTGCAATAAACAATGTTCTTACTAGCACTGATTCTGTCTGAATCATATAGGATATACTGCTTTGCTGGAATTCAGGTGTGACAACTCCAACAAAAAGAAGAAGACTTTATTTGTCACATATACATTACAGCACAGTGAAATTCTTTTCTTCGCATACCCCAGCTTGTTCGGAAGTAGGGTTAAGGGCCTTGCTCAAGGGCCCAATAGTAGCAGCTTGACAGTAGTGGGGTTTGAACCCCAAACCTTCTGATGAGCAACCCGTTGAACCACCACTGCCCTAACATACTCCACTTCTGTGTTGTTTCTGTGGCTATAGTCCCTATTCAGACTGGATTAGTTGTACATGAGGAGGTGGGTAATATAATTATTGCTGGAGTTTCTCTGCGATTTTAGTTCCATCCAAAGCCATTGAGTCAGGGTTGGGTTTTTTTTGGACTGCATGTAGGTGCTTCTGGAAGTGTATGGCGTATTTTATCTTCTATAAAAGGAGCAGTAGAAATAACTCTAGGTAATATACATCCTACACCCGAAATGACATTTTGGTAAAGATTGCGTTATTTCCTGTGGGAAAAGAGTTTTTTGTTTTGTTTGTTTGTTTTTTTTTACAGTATAAATACGCTCACTCTTTTCTATTGTCTCTCGCCAAAAGCAAAACAAAATACAACAAATAAAATACAGATGATGTTTAAAAAGGTGGAGAAGCAGGTTATATGCAAGTTCCTAGCACACTTATAATCTACATGTCATGGTTACTGTATGTGGCTTAGTAATGACTTGCGTGGCCAAGCCCCCAACAATAAGGGCTTATAATAAAGGTCATACCAATCAGTTTGTATTACAGTGAGGTGTGTATAGTACGCAGGGATCATTTAGAAAGATCGTGAAGACAAGTAGATCTCTGTGATTTATTCAGAGCTCACTTATCCTACCGATGTCTTCTGGAAACATCATTTATGTATGTTCCTTCTACAGCTGACAGCGTGTGTACATGCGTGTAGCGGCATGCTCTTTCCCATGTACTGGCAGCACATCTTTATTCCGGTCCTACCACCACACCTGCTGGACTACTGCTGGTGAGCACACACACACACACACACACACACACACACACACACACACACACACACACACACACAATTACAGCTGCACTGTGATTTAATGGACATTGTAATGGTTGTGTGTTACAGCGCTCCAATGCCGTACCTTATTGGAGTTCATGCCAGCCTGATAGAGGTACTGAAAATGACTGATACCCTCTCTTACACACACACACACACACACACACTCACACACACACACAGAGTAATACATGCCATGTGTATTGTGTTGTCAGAGAGTGAGGAGTCGTGCTCTGGAGGATGTGGTCATTCTGAACGTGGACACAAACACTATGGAGTCTCCTCACGAAGACCTGAAGAAGCTCCCAACAGATGTGGTAATTCATCCAACTATAGTTCATCCATCTGTCACTCTATCTATCCATCCATCCATCCATCCATCCATCCATTACTCCACAACTCCATCACGACTTTCAATACACCATACCTCCATACATACATTCATCAAATTAGTATTTAATAGCATCATTCCAATTAACACTCCATCACTCCATCACTCCATCTATACATCCGTTAACCCATTCATCCATCTGTCATTCTATCCATCCATCCATCACTTCAATCAATACACCATACTTATATACTACTATCTATTACTCCAGTTAGCATTTAGTAACATCAGTACTCTATCACCCCATCAATCATTACATCCACCATTACATCCATCCCTCCCTCCAATAGACATATTGTCAATACACCATACTTCTATACTACACACTGTACCTCACAACTACATCACTCCTATCAATACACCATACCTCCGTACTCCATCATGCCTATTAATATCCAACAATATTAATATCACTCCAATTAACGCTCAATTACTCCATCACTCCTGTCAATCCTCCATAGTTCCATCACTCCATCTCTACTATAAATACATCATTGATCGAATCAGTACTCCATCACTCTACATCACATCGTTACTGCAGTTATCAGTAATATCCCTCCCATTAATCATAATACTCATTATACTATATCCAAATGAGATTAGGACTGTGCTTTCCTCACTATTATGTTAAGGACTTTTCTTTGGTGTGTGTGTGTGTGTGTGTGTGTGTGTGTGTGTGTGTGTGTGTGTGTGTGTGTGCAGGTGACAGCTCTGAAAGTGAGGCTGAAGCGCCAGGCTGCATTTACAGGCCCCGGTGTAGCTAAAGCGTTTCTCAGAACTCAGGCTCTGCTGTTTGGAGCATACAAAGATGCCCTACAGTACCCTAGTGTGAGTAATAACACACACACACACACACACACACACACACACACACACACACACACTCACACACACACACACACACACACACACACACACACACACACACACACACACTTTTAATTATCTCTTTTTCCTACAGGGCGAACCAGTGTCATTCAGTGAGGAGTTGTTTCTGACACACAAGTCTCCCAGCATGAGGCAGTTCCTTGAGAGTGCCATTCACCTGCAGTTTTTCAAAGAGGTGAGCACACACACACACACACACACACACACACACACACACACACACACACACACACACACACACACACACACAGTGCTTTCCTTTTTACTTCTAGCATCAGAACTGATTTCCGATTCTGGAAGAGAAATGCCCCAATAGTGCCCTCTAGTGTTCAAATATTTAGTTTGTGGTGCACGTAATAATACTGTACAGTAACAGCAGAATTATGGCACCAGTAATAAAGAGAATAAAACCTGACATTTCTGATGATAACATCTTAAATCATTCTAATCCTCTTTCATGCGTAGTGTTCACACTTAGTGGTGCTTAGTCCTAAACCAAATGATATTTTGTGAAATGATACTTCAACTAAATGATATTCTCTAAAATCTTTGTCTTCAACATATTTTAGAACTGAATGGTACTATATATATTATTATTATTATTTCAGGCATATAGTTTTAGCCTTTTTTCTCATGGACAGTCCATTTACGTTCTAATATAAGTAATATTTAGACAGAATAAAAAATCATAGGCTGTGTCATGCAATTTTTAGCAAAAAAATATGTATAATATTATAATAATATTATATTATTGTATAATAATAATCTGGATATGTGTATAAATTATTTAAAGGTTCAATATTGAAATATGACAATATTAATTAATCAATTAAGTGACTAGTCACATTATTGAAAATGCAGTTATCTTCTATAATCGTACATGACGTTACCTCAGTGTGATGCCTCATCCTGTCACTCAAATATATAAATGTGTGCTTCCAGTTTATTGATGGACGTCTAGAGATGCTCAACCAAGCAAAAGAGCCAGACGACCTGTTTGAGGAGGAAATACTGCAGTGTGGCGCTTCGTCTGGTTTGTGTTTTATCTCCTCCAATCATAACAAAGCTTGCATTCATAAATGTGCTTGAAAGTCCAGAAATCATTACAATATAGCAACTATAAACACACGTTCCTCTTTTATTCTCTCTTAATAAGACAAAAAAAAAATGCAGTCTGTCATGTTTTTCACCAAGGAACTGAAAAGCATAAACTCCTCTGTCCTGAAGATGTCTGAAAACTTAAAATTACAGCTTTACCTCTGACTGTTACAAAGCGCTGACACTGGAGACTCCTTCCATCGATGTTAACTGAACGTCTCCTCACAGAGAACTTCATTGTAGCAATGATTTTTTTAAAAAAAATCTGTTTATGAGGTGAATGAGCTGTTGCTATAGAAACGATAACGTACTAGGACGAGTGCATTGATATAAACCTGTGGGTTGGAGCTGCGCTGCTGTCAGAGCTGCCGTTACAGAATATTCATCAACACCTTCTGACCCAATCACAATCCAGAATTCAAAAGCACCTAAATAACTTATAGTTAAAATGTAAAGGGTTTTCTTTTATTTATTTATTTTTTTAAAGTTTTTCTTTTCATGTTTCGATTCACTAATATTATTTTCCCATGCGTTAGGTGGCGCAAAATCTTACCAGCAGTGGATGGGGAACCTGAAGGTCAGTTTTTATCCTCCACAAAGAACAGCAGCTCATCCATGTGCTGTGTTTAGTCCTGTTTCTAAAATGCCATAACATCAGCGAAACTCTCCGAGTCTATTAACTGCCCCTCTTATCACGTTGTCATTGTTCAATGCTTTACAGAAGGGAGGAGGATCTCTCATTCTGACGGTCAAGTCCAAGGCTCAGATGTACAAAAATGTGAGTGATATTTCAGTGTGATCATGTAAACATCGACCGAATTAAAAGTAATTAGTTTCATTATTTATCATATGAATTATTCTAAAGGACATGTGCTTGGTCAGTTGGGTACGATTATGGTTGAAGTCTTCAGGAAGGTAAATCTCCAGGAGCAGGGCTGGTGACCACTGCAGCATATGACACTTTAATACAAATTGTGGCACACTGTTTATTTATTTATTTGGTTGATTTACATTTATGGCATTTGGCAGACACCCTTATCCAGAGTGACTTATCTCATTTATACATCCGAGCAATTGAGGGTTAAGGGCCCAACAGTGGCAGCTTGGCGGTTCGAACTCATGACCTTCCGATCAGTAGTCCAACGTCTTAACCACTGAGCTACCACTGCCTCAGATTTAAATGTATCTGTCTAACAACAGCTCGCTGATCAAGCTTTGTATTTTCTCAGAAGGAGTGAAAAATGCCCTGTATGTTTCTACTAACTCATTTCATCTCCTGCATGATAAGATTTGTTACCCAACACCATCCTCTTCTGTTTTAGGTCACATGTCATGGCAAGCTGAAGAATCTTATTTCATCAAAGGTGAGACACGACGCTTATGTGTGTGTGAGAGAGAAAGGAAATAAAACAGAGACGCCTAGAAAAGAACATTAATCTTTGATTTGTATTTCTCTCAGGAGCAGAAACAAGCTCTCATGCTCCAGAGAGGAGGGTCTGTGTGCGGCACACACTCGTACCGCTTCAACAAATCGGACTGCCTTCAGGACAGATTGCCGATCACGCAGCATTTTGGAAAGGTGAATCTTACATACCACACACACACACACCAGTAGAGCGAAACTGGTTTAATACATTCACTGTGTGATAACCAAACGATAAATCAATAAAGGTAGAGCTTATCTTAAACAACCCAGTAATTCGGTTTTCACGATATAGGGTTTGAAATATTACAATTTATTTTAACTTAACCACGAATTCAATTTGTTATTTAGTTTGTCACAGTAGTGAAGAAATACCTGTTGAAATTGAAATGTGGTGAACCGAGCAACAATCTTTGTGAGATTTGTATTTATACCAGTGTCTCATGACATTAATGATTTCAGGTTTCATTATAAGGATTTTATATGTAAATATTAAGCTGATTATTTGGACATTATTCTGGCCATTCGTTGAAGCTATAGAGCTTTTCATTCCAGAACAAACACTTTTCTCTTAAAATTGTCATCAAGTTCAAAATCAGTAAAAGGTTCTTGGGTTATTGATGTTGGGATTAAACGTATTTAAATTCAAAGTCAAAGTAGAATAATAACTTTGATAATAGTGGGTTATAATATATGTTTAAATATAATTTATTGATGTATTTGTTATTTCCACCACTGTAACAAAAAACAAACAAACAAACAAAAACAATGGAAGAAATCAAGGCCCCTCCTGTATGTCCTCAGTCCCTGGATTGAGATCCCTGGCTTTAAACGTTTACAATAATCAGGTTCATGAGATCATATACTGTAACATCAGACAAAATAAGCTACCCTCCCAGGGCCATTTTATTGGGCACTTATATCTATATTTCTAGGAAATAGATTTGTTTAAGGTCAGATACTCACTGTGTTTCAAGACATACTCCAATTAGTGAAATGTGTTAAAACTGAAGTCCATGATCATCCATCCATTTGTTTGAAGAGCTCTGATATTCGAAATCCACAGATTTAAGATAGTATTTAATCTATTGTTAAAATTACTGTTAGTTTGTTGGTGCTCTGCTTGAGTTTGGATTAAAATACTGATAAAGAACATGGATGTTAACGTTGCCATTGATTTTTCCAGTCCCGACCTCGCAGGCCCACACGCAAACCAGCCGTCCAGCAGGGGGAGGAAACACCGCAAGACAACGGTGGCGGCTGGGGAGAGGAGAGGTGTGTGAGATTGTTCACATGCTAAAAATAGATATTTAAATTTCCAATTAAGTTCCAGTCTAAAAGAACACAGACATAGGGAGGGTCACAATCGGAGGTGGGTAGAGTAGCCAAAAATTTTACTCGAGTACAAGTAAAACTACTTCTACAAAGAATTACTCAAGTAACAGTAAAAGTAATGATGTTAATAATGACTTGAGTAAGAGTAATAAAAGTATCCAGTTAGAAAACTGTTCAAGTAGCAAGTTACTAGTTACCTGGGATCCGATTAAAATGAAGGGAAAATCCTGAATCTCAGAGCACATGGAGAACTGTAAGTCACACCTCTCCGCGAAAGTCTGTCTGTTCTGTTTATATGATATAAAACCTGGGTTCAATAGGAAGCAGCATATCCCCGCCCTGTGATGGGTTCAGTAACACACAACCTGTCGTTTTCAACACAAAATCTCACACACACACACACCCCAAAAAACAAACCTTTTTCCCAACAGCTGACTGTCTTTATTTTCACAACACGTTAACAACACGAACTTGTCAGCATCTGCATTTAAACAAGAAAACAGAGAACAAAATAGTACATTTCTGTGATTAAAAATGAACTTGAGTAAGAGTATAAGTACGGCCAGTTAAACCTACACTTAAAAGTATATATATATATATATATATATAAACAAATAGTTACTCAATTAAATGGAACGAAGTAAATGTAATGCATTACTACCCACCTCAGGTCACAAGACCTAGAGAAACAATACGTCTCACTGACATTCAATTAAAGTTAAATCGAAGAATGTGTTTATAATACACTTCAAGTACATTTTTTGAAAAGACAAGTCACTTTGCTCCTCAGAGGCAGTTGTTGGACCTCCCTGTTGCATCCCTAAATATGAAGTTAGATAATAATTTCTAACAGCAGCTCTGACAGTAGTGCAGCTGGAAATCGCAGGTTCACGTTAACGTTAACTCATTCGAATGCGTTATCGTTTCTATAGTAACAGCTCATTCACAGGGACTTGTACAACAGAGGCCTGTTTCACGAAGCGAGTTTTGAGTTGACAAAAACAAACAAATCTAACCCGGGTTAATTAAGGTTAACAGGTTTCATGACGCTGGTTATCAACTTTCTCAGTCAACCCAGGTTTTAACCCTGAATCAATGTTTACTCACCATAAATCACATAAAAGCCAGACGTTTGCAGCAAACAGGCAATAATGTTCAACATGGGAAAAAAACTCGCCTTGAGGGGAACCAGACTCAAAAGGGATCCCATCCTCATCTGGGTGACACCGGATAGTGTAATTATAAATAAATAATTCCAGTTGAAGAGCAAGAAATTATTATACGGAAATATGAGGAATTTAAACCTACACTAACCGCAAAAATAGCGCAACACCGTTGTGGCTGCCAAAAGCTCGGGAACATTGCTGATTGTGTAAATGCGTAAGTTTTACTGTTATAGGCTCGCAGTGACAATAAACCGATTGAAAACTTATAACCCCAACATATATCATGTAATTTCATTTAATATAAATGCAAATGATTTAATTAAATGTTCATGAAATAAATATCAATTTGTGAAAATATATTAGGACAGGAACCATGCCACCGCATGCAAATATTTATCACTTGCAAAAAACCACAAAGCAAGGGGCGTGGCTTCAGCGTGTCAGATTTTTTTTTTTAAGTACGGCTCAAGAAGCCGGCAGAGATAAACTGTACCACCTGCCAACAATTGATATCTTTCATACAGATGGTCATCGGGAAAACTGATGGTCAACCTGCTAAAAAAACGTTCCATCTTGTTGGGAGCTTGTTGAGATTATTCATGAGAGTTTGATCAAACTAAACGCAAACTTGCCTGAGTAGCCTGGCTTCGTGAAACAGGCCTCAGATGCTTCACCTAAAAGGAAAAAAAATTGTTGATATGGTGAAGTTTTCTATAAGAAAATATTTATTTAACATTTATGGAAGGAGTCTCCAGTGTCAGCACTTTGTAACAGTCAGAGTTAGAGGTGTAACTAAGTTTTCTGACATGTTCAGGGCAGAGGAGTTTCTTGGTAACACGACAAACTGCATTTTTTTGTCTTATTAAGTTTGCTGATGAGGTAATATAATGTTTATAGTTTAATGTTTAATCCTTATAGCTGCTAAAACATAAGTGAGAACAAGAACTAAGTTGCTTCACAAGCGTTCCACATCGTTAAATGTAGTTACAACTGGATAAAAAGTATGATATACAGGTGCATCTCAATAAATTAGAATGTCGTGGAAAAGTTCATTTATTTCAGTAATTCAACTCAAATTGTGAAACTCGTGTATTAAATAAATTCAATGCACACAGACTGAAGTAGTTTAAGTCTTTGGTTCTTTTAATTGTGATGATTTTGGCTCACATTTAACAAAAACCCACCAATTCACTATCTCAACAAATTAGAATACTTCATAAGACCAATAAAAAAACATTTTTAGTGAATTGTTGGCCTTCTGGAAAGTATGTTCATTTACTGTACATGTACTCAATACTTGGTAGGGGCTCCTTTTGCTTTAATTACTGCCTCAATTCGGCGTGGCATGGAGGTGATCAGTTTATGGCACTGCTGAGGTGGTATGGAAGCCCAGGTTTCTTTGACAGTGGCCTTCAGCTCATCTGCATTTTTTGGTCTCTTGTTTCTCATTTTCCTCTTGACAATACCCCATAGATTCCCTATGGGGTTCAGGTATGGTGAGTTTGCTGGCCAGTCAAGCACACCAACACCATGGTCATTTAACCAACTTTTGGTGCTTTTGGCAGTGTGGGCAGGTGCCAAATCCTGCTGGAAAATGAAATCAGCATCTTCAAAAAGCTGGTCAGCAGAAGGAAGCATGAAGTGCTCCAAAATTTCTTGGTAAACAGGTGCAGTGACTTTGGTTTTCAAAAAACACAATGGACCAACACCAGCAGATGACATTGCACCCTAAATCATCACAGACTGTGGCAACTTAACACTGGACTTCAAGCAACTTGGGCTATGAGCTTCTCCACCCTTCCTCCAGACTCTAGGACCTTGGTTTCCAAATGAAATACAAAACTTGCTCTCATCTGAAAAGAGGTCTTTGGACCACTGGGCAACAGTCCAGTTCTTCTTCTCCTTAGCCCAGGTAAGACGCCTCTGACGTTGTCTGTGGTTCAGGAGTGGCTTAACAAGAGGAATACGACAACTGTAGCCAAATTCCTTGACACGTCTGTGTGTGGTGGCTCTTGATGCCTTGACCCCAACCTCAGTCCATTCCTTGTGAAGTTCACTCAAATTCTTGAATCGATTTTGCTTGACAATCCTCATAAGGCTGCGGTTCTCTCGGTTGGTTGTGCATCTTTTTCTTCCACACTTTTTCCTTCCACTCAACTTTCTGTTAACATGCTTGGATACAGCACTCTGTGAACAGCCAGCTTCTTTGGCAATGAATGTTTGTGGCTTACCTAGTGAACCAAACTGAGAGACCATTTTGAAGGCTCAGGAAACCTTTGCAGGTGTTTTGAGTTGATTAGTTGATTGGCATGTCACCGTATTCTAATTTGTTGAGATAGTGAATTGGTGGGTTTTTGTTAAATGTGAGCCAAAATCATCACAATTAAAAGAACCAAAGACTTAAACTACTTCAGTCTGTGTGCATTGAATTTATTTAATACACGAGTTTCACAATTTGAGTTGAATTACTGAAATAAATGAACTTTTCCACGACATTCTAATTTATTGAGATGCACCTGTATAATTCTTTAATGAATAAAAAACGTTAACCATTGCTGTTGTATAAAGGGAATAAAACAATTAGGGATATGCTGCTATAGTAAAACAATCAACTATAACAGTAATAACAGTATCATCACACCACTCCATCACTCAGTATTCTACTATAACAGCCCCACACACACGGTGGTTAATTTTTTCGAGTATTTTTGTGCAGTCATGTACAGTTGGCTTCTGATGACCTCACGGAGGAGGAAGAGTTCTCCGTGATGGCTGATCTTGAGGAGATGGACCTGCTAGGGGAGATCTTCGACACGTTAAACACTCAGAGTGCCACAGAGCCGGGCTTGCTTTACAGCACACGCAGCCTCGACGTCTTCACCTCCGACTGCACTGACTTCATCAGCAGAGTGAGCAGACGCAGACACACACACACACACACACACACACAATTGCAATCAATCAGCTTTTCCAGAAAAAAAAACCATGTATCAATTTTTGTCAATTTACCCCTCATGTGTTCCAGAGGAGCTTAGCCACACCCAGTCAGGAGAGCTTGAGTCTTTCCACTGGGAACAATGGCAGTCTGATGAGCTGGGAGGAAGGGCTTGAAGAGGGGCCAGATATAGAGGAGGAGGAGTCTGAGCTGCCAAATGATGAACCAGAAAGGGACATGAGAGATGGGTTGAGAGAGGGTCACATTACATCAGGGGAGGAGGTGCCGTGTGTGGATCTTGGAAGATTAGAAGAGGATCTCATGGATCTAAGGCAGGAACTTGAAGAGGAGCTGAATGGAAACTGTATGAAAACTAGCAGACCATGCAGAAAAGATAAGGAGGAAACTAGCAGACCATCCAGAAAAGATCAGGAGGAAACTGGCAGACCATACAGAAAAGATCAGGAGGAAACTGGCAGACGATCCAGAGAAGATCAGGAGGAAACTAGCAGATCATCAGAAGTAGTTCCAGGTGAAATTAACAGGTCACCCAGAAAAAATCATCAGGAAAATAGCAGCTCACCAGGAGAAAATCAGGAAAGAAGATGGCAATCCAAACCTGATGATGATAATGGGGAAAGTAGTGGAGCTCAGGAGAGGCAAGTAAAAGAGGCAATAAACAAAGCACACAATGCAGAACACCAGGATCTAACTGGAAACACCACACCAGGGAGTCTACCTAGAAACTCTCCTCAAGAAAAGGAGCACCTTGCTGAGGAACAACTGAATGCAGACAGTTTGATTAATGCAGCCAAGAAAGATGAGTGCAGAGACCAATCAACTCCTAAAGTGCTCTCCAAAGTGGCCCTGTTTCAGGTCAAGGCCTACCAGACCAAGGGCTCAACCGAGACTGTAAGGCCCAGCTATGGCCACAAAATCTTAGATACGCCTCCAAAGATCTCTCCACGAGGTCCTGGAGCCCTTTTGGTGACTGTGAGTACAAAAACGGATGATCTGACCATAAAATCACCAACCACGTCCAATTTATCAGACACAGCTACAGAGGATGAAGACCTGCCGTTACCTAAAGTGTCTGAACTTAAAAAGAGATTTGAGCAGTGATTGACTGGAGGGATCATTTCATGGCCATGCCAATGCTAGATGCCGGCGACACCCACCTTTATTTGGAGTGACCACAGGGATGTATAATGAAGAAAAACAAAATCAGAAGTCTAGTTTACTCAAGCACACCATACTATTAATGTGTAACCTATTAAAAAGTGTGGTCGATGCAGTACTCACTCCAGCAACACACAATGATCCTGCTGTTAAAACCAGTTTGCAAAACTGAACATTCAAAGCACATTTACTTTGTCCATTTTTAAAAAAAATCATTTTCTTTCAAAAATAAATCTTATAGACTTTGACAGTGTTATTTTTTCCCCCACAGAAAAAAAAGTATATTTACCAGTATATTTACACTCATTAATAATATTAAGCTCACTGATGATGATAGTTCCTGAAATTGTCTAAAGAAATAAATCAAGGAGTGCGTTGGTTCTGGAAATCTAGAAATTAGAGGCTAAAGTAGCCAAAATCTTTACTCAAGTAAGAGAGCAATTACTCTTTTAAAAAAAAAAGAAAGAAAAAAAAAAAACTTGCCTCTTTCACCAGTATACCAAGTAACATGGGAAAATACTGTATTAGCTAAGGCTAACTAATTTAGTCCCTCCCTAATTTAGTCTTGGCCACCCACCAGTAAGGTCTCCCCATTATACAACAGCTACCAACCAGGGATGGTGAAGGTGATCACGTGTTTCCTCTGAGACACGTGAAGCCAGCCACCCACATCTTTTCAAACTGGTGCTCATGCTGCACCCGCAAGCAACATTTGAATGAAGATTTTCTCAAATCTACTCAAAATAGGTATAACGCAGTAAAGCAACAAAACTAACCAGTGCAAAGGATTCCTCTGAAGAACCCTATGGTGTATGTGGTGTGACGTTCTTCAGGTCCTACCTGCAATGAGTTCATACGTACCGTCATATGTACTTGTAAACACGGTTTCACCTTATCCTCTCATATACGACCTCTAATTAAATGTGTATAGAGACATTATGGAGAAAAATAAAGCTCGGAAGGAACTGGTGTCTGTGGTGAGTGTATTTGGTTAGTACAGTGAGCTTGCTTTGCTAATCTGAGAACGAAGCTAGTACAAAGCCTTGCATGTGACTTGTAAATAAAACACAATTTTCACGCAGATTAGTACATTTTTAAATTTGTGTTAGCTGTAGGCTGTGCGTTTTGGCTACTACCATTTCTCGTCGGGAAGGGGGGAAAAAAAAAAATGCTGGATAGGCCACACCCACATGCAACAGCGGTGAATTCTTGCCTGTTAAAGTTCACATTTAAAAGTTCAGATTTGTTAGGAATTGAGATCAACTACTCAAAGCAGTCTGATGCTAAAAAGTCACCTTTTGACTTTATAAATATATGATTATAAAGAAACGCAGTGATTTTATAAAATATTGAGCAGTTTTACTTGACAAATAAAAAAATTTATAAAGTAACTGTACTTTGTTAATTCCTACCTCCGGCCTTTGGAATTTGGATATTTGAAAGGATTTTTAACAGTAATGATTACATTAGTGGGCTTTGTCCTCTAGGACACATTGTGAGTGAGTGACACAGTAAACATTGACAAAACTATTAGCCAAAAACTGAATCGACCAATGTCTGCACTACATTTCAGCACGTTATCTCAATAAATTTTTTTTTTTAAAAATGCAGTATATGCCAAGTTAGGGGTTAACGAGAAGGACCGACATCTATTAGTCATTTTGATTGAGAAACAAAAGGAAATGGCAAATGCAAATTTTATTTCTATATTCAATATAAGAAACTGCTCATGACTTACGTACAGTGTTCATGATTTGATTATTTTTTTCCAGAATACATTAAATACGTTACACACACACACACATTATGCTCATGTTTAAAAAGTAAACAGCAATAGCAGTCAAGCTGTACAAGCTTTTCCCCTCAAGTCCTTGTACTGAGGTCTTAAACAAATATACAGCACAGGATTGTCTGTGGAAGAGTGCAGATCTAACAGACATTCAGCAGACACACACACACACACACACGAACACACACACACACACACACACGCATTTTCGCAAAGTTCTCCATTCAAGTGAAAACACAAAATCGATTTAAAAACACTCACATGACCACACCAGCCCATTAGGTGCAATAGTAGGTCAACCTGTGGCATGTAAAATGCCTCGAGAATAATGTTGAGAGTTGTGTATTGAGCGGTAGAGAAGGTTTGTAGCACCGTGGCGGTGGAATCAGGAGCACCTCCACACGAGAGTGGTGTAATGATAAACAAAGAGGAATTAAATTGCAAAGAGAGACCACAATGTAACCACATGGTCAGCAGTCATGATAAACAAAGTCCTAACACAATAGCAACACTTTTTTTAAAAAAAACAACATACGTTTCTCTCATCCACATGAAAGCAGTGACTTCTTTTTCTCTCCAGCTTGGAGAGAATTTTTAAAAAGCGTCATTTTCAATGACACAAAATGCCGTTTTAATGTGGACAAGAGACCAAAATGCAAGGAAAATACTGTTTAAAAAAATATATATATATATATAGACAGGGCCTCAGAGGGACCGACATTTCAAACAAGAAAATCCTTGTAGGCAGTGTGTCATGTCAGTGTACGAGAGATTTTTTTCTATATATGTGTGAGCCAAGCAACAGTTAAAAAAAAAATAATAATAATAAAAATTAAAAATAAAAAAAAAAACAGTCCAGTGTGATGCTACTTTATAATTAGTGGCTCCTCCATTTCAGAATTGCCCAAACATCCCACAGCTCCTCCCACTTATTTTCTTTTGGCTCACAAGACTGAGGTTCAAGATCAAATTTCACCTTAAGTCAGAAGTACTGCAAGTAACTGCTACCAGAACCAAATTTTGAATCTTTCACGTGTCCTGCATCTTTCCCCCCCCATCGGTGAATCGGCTTTTCCTTTGAGTAAATTTTATTTTCTGCAATTAACTGAACAAGCAGGAACAAGCTTCAGTTTCGGGCGTCTCCAATATCAGTGTAGCAATATTTTTTTTTGTAGATATTTAGATTTTTGTAGGTCAAAGAGGCAATAAATGCTGCAGCATTGGACACAATGATAAACACACACACAGTTTCATGAACAGCCATAACACTGTTAGGCCGAGAGAGAGAGAGAGAGAGAGAGAGAGAGAGAGAGAGAGAGAGAGAGAGAGAGAGAGAGAGAGAAAGCATCATCAGTGTTAGTTTAAACTGTTATGGAATACATGGAGTTCTGGATTATCAAGTGTGGTTCTAGAATGAAACAGAACCCTATTAGTTGCCATTATTGCGTCATACCGTAAATACACCTTTGAACGACATTTCTAAGTTCAGTCACACCGTGTGGTTAAAGAAAGGTCTCAGATCAGTCGCTCCTCTTTGGGCAGAGGAAACGGGAGGTTTGGCTTCTCTGGCCCCTCGCTCTTGGCTTGTTTCTGCTCCTCTGCGCTCGGTCGGTAGGTTCCCTCGGTCTTGCGTTTCCTGCGTAGCACACATACCATCAGCACCGCGGCCAGAGCAACGAGCGTGAAAAACGCCAGGACTGCATGCACGTCAGTCAGCGTCACTACCACCATGGTCCCCTAACAAACACACACACACACACACACACATACACAAACACACACAATATGGTGATAAAGACCAACTAATTGACCAATCCATCCACTGTCCATACCGCTTATCCTACTTATCCTACACAGGGTCACGGGGAGCCTGGAGCTTATCCCAGGGAACTTGGGGCATACAAGGCGGGGGACACCCTGGACGGGGTGCCAACCCATCGCAGGGCACAATCACAAACACATCTACACACTACGGACAATTTGGAAATGCCAATCAGCCAATACAGTGCATGTCTTTGGACTGGGGGAGGAAACCGGAGTATATGGAGGAATCCCCCAAAGCACGCATGCAAACTCCACACACACACACACACACACAGGGTGGAGGCGGGATTCGAGCCCCCGACCCCAGAGGTGCGAGTCGAACATGACATCATCTAAAAATGTAATTTCGAGTGAAATTTAGAATGAGAGCATATGCTAAAGGGAGAACTCTCCAGAATGAGAAGTTTCTGTCCTGTGTTAGGACCATGGGAACTGTGATGATGTAATACATGAAGTTAGTACTTTTATAATTGGTAGGTTACATGGGTGGACATTTTGGAAAGGTTGTGATTAATCAATCAGTGGTGTGCAGTAGGGGGAAAAAAAAAAAACCTACTCCTATAATTCCAGCCCAGGAATGAAAAGGAATTAAAACAGTGCCTGGAGGTCGGACTCTCGTTCATATGGTGGAGACACATCTAAAGTTCATAAATCCCTGGTTCATGATTTTTTATTTATTTTTTTTGCCACTGCAATGCATAAGCAACATTACTTTGGCAGACGGGAAAAAGACCAGCCAGAAGTGAAGTGCAGTAGTCCAGTCTTAAGAGTGACAAAAGACCCTGAGTGACCTCAGTGGAGAGAAATGGTCAGAACCTCCTCATGTTGTTCAGGAGAAAACTACATGACCGAGTAGGAGATATACAGCATAGTCGGTTAGTTAGTCAGTCTTCTTGTGTGTTTTTTTTTCTTTCTTTCTTCGATACACAAGAATCGTGTGTGTGTGTGTGTGTGTGTGTGTGTGTGTGTGTGTGTGTGTGTGTGTGTGTGTGTGTGTAAGACTCACAGCAGAGTTTGTCCTTATGGAGTCATTTCTCTGACATTTTCATTACAGATGATTTTCCCCCCTGCAGATTGGGAAACACACCACTGTTTTATTCTCACGTTCACACAGAACCTTGAAAAAGAGTCCACTGTTAGAGAATTACTCATCACTGATGTAGTTAATGATTAGTTTTAATGAATAACACTGTTTGCTTTACGGGCACAAATGAGTGCACTCTTATTAGAACATCCGCCCGCAAAACTACTTGCTCATGTGCATTTTGTTCAGTGCTCTTAACATACACAATAGTGATACACAACCACCGATTCAGAACATCATGTGACAGATAAAAACTACTCCCTGAGGATGACTGAATGATTATGAGACCACATGACAACTCCTATTATTACTAATCACACGCTGAGTAGAAATGACCGCCGTTATACCGTTTACCTGCTAAGAAATATGCTAGTGTCTAACGAGATTTCAACTACAAGTTATGGGAAAATATGACATATATTGAGACTTAAATATATTTTAATACCAGTCATTTTGTTTTCAATGCAATCAGTACGGTTTGTGTATTTCCTCTTTATGAAATACTCTTACTATGTATTTTACCACAAGCTTATATATATATATATATATATATATATATATATATATATATATATATATATATATATATAAAATGTATAAAGCTCTGTCAGCCAGGAGGATGGGCTCCCTTTACTACTGTTACCCTTGTGTCACTACTTAGGGATCTACACCAGGATCAAAACTGATGTATCTCTTGAGTGTGTTATGCTGTTAATGCTTTTTAAGGTTTTGTGTTTGTAATCAGTGTAAAAATCCGTATAATTAAACGGAGCCGAACTGAAGTAGAAACTATGTGCACTGTAACTTCTCGAATGGAAAGCCACACAAATAAATTAACTAGGTCGAAATTAGATTAAGCTTTAAATTATCATCAGGTTAACACACTGGAATGTCTTTGGACTGGGGGGGAGGAAACCGGAGTACCCAGAGGAAACCCCCAAAGCACTGGGAGAACATGCAAACTCCACGCGAACCCCGGAATCGAACCCCCAACCCTGGAGGTGCGAGGCAAAGCCACTCAAATCATAAATCAAAAATTAATTAATAGGCTAATTTACCTCGTTTTACCAGAAAGTGAATAGTAAATAGTGGAAAACTGCCCAATCTGGCAACATGATGGTAGTTTATAAATATGCTGAATGTCCTGTTTGGCGGCGTGTTTACGTCACTTTTAAAGCTAATTTAAAAAACCAGTTTTGTTTGTTTCGTTACAACAAGAGACACATTTGCTTTATTTGAGATATATATATATATATATATATATATATATATATATATATATATATATATATATATAAAGCAACAGAAAAAAATATTAACACACAAACACACACACACACACACACACACACACAAGCCACAGAAACGCCTTGTTGACGAGTTGTACGAGAATTAAACTTCATTCTCTCTCACCTGAAAGGTCGATTGGCTGTTTCTCCTCTCCTGAGTTTCTATCCCTGTTTTCCTGACAGAAAAAATACCCGTGTTTTTTTATTTTGTTTGTTTGTTTGTTTTACCAAGCAAAACATCAGACTCGATTTACGACCAAACGTTCAGCCGGAAGCGTCATTATTTTCGTTTTTTTTTTTTTTTTTGTTCTGTTTTAGGAAAGCAGGCGAACTTCCCGCTTACCTGTTCCTCACGTGAGTAATGAGCAGCATCCACCTGGCTGACAAGTCACGTGGTTCAGAGCGCGCGCGCCCACACACAAAACACCCCGCTCTTCTCTCGTTTTCTCGTCTTTTCATAACAACTCTAGTGATTTTATCCTACAGACTTAACTGATTAAGATTAACAACCCCCTCTCCCCCTCAAAACCCCCATCTGAGGTGACTCGTCAATCACAAAGATATTTGCATGACCTCGGGGGGGGGGGTTCATTTATACTTGTATTTCTTATACAGCACTCTGTGATATGATGTCAGCATTCATGCAAATGAATTAACTCCAGTCCCTTATCGAGATTCTGAGCACGAGAACCATACTCTCCTCTGTATTTACTTTAATAAAAAATAACCTCTTATGTTTACTTTTATTAATTTTGGCGGACTTTCTTACTAAAGTGGACAACAGCGTGAATTTAACCCTTTGATGCACAACATGGGTCTAAACTCTCATATCTTTGCAAGAAATTAATTTCATCATTCAGTATTCCAGGTATTCCCAGATGAACTTGTTTTTGTTCATCACAAATCCTTATTTTCCTTACTTACTTTTTGAATAAAAATCGTTTTTGTATCACTACCCTTCTAATGCACGACATGGGTCTGAAATGATCCGTATTCATTCCCTATGTTACTTCAATCATGGCTGAGTGTTTCTTTGCTGAATCTTTGAAAGAAATGTATTTTATCATTTATTATTCTAGGTATCCATTAAATGTCTTGTTTTTGATTTCCACAAATCATTATGTTTATTTATTTATTTTATTTTTTATTAGACTTGTCTATTTCCGAAGAGGAAACTCAGACCCAGTCCAATAGATTGAGTAAAAAGGGGTCTTACTGGAACTATAGTTGCAATCAAAATTATTCAACCCCCATTGCAAATCAGGTTTATTGTCAAAATTTACAGACTTTCAGCTGTTTGCGATGAACAAATCAAACAACAAAAGCAATTGAAATAGTTCAACACAACGAATGCTTCAAATGGTTTCCCCCAAATTCAACTGGAAATGCAACTTATAATGACTTCTCCAGTCTCAAAATTGTTCAACCCCTTCATGGCAAGCATCTTTAGTACTTAGTAGAGCACTCTTTTGCTGTTATGACCTGCTGCAAACGAGATGCATAGCCAGACACCAGCTTCTGGCGGCGTTCCTGAGGAACCTTAACCCATTCATCATGAGCAATGGCCTCCAGTTGAGTAATATTCAGTTCAGCGCTTGGAGGGCACGCCCCACCTTCAAAACCATATTACAGAGGCAATGGGAAGATACAAAAACAAAAATACAAAAACAAAATGCAGCCGCCACCCGGCCACAGGAGGACATCAGACAATCGGAGAAGAAGAAGAGGTGCAGGATCTGCCCAGCTGCCAAAGACAGAAAAGTCAGCAGCTGGTGTTCCCAGTGCTCCAGGCCTGTATGCAACGAGCACAAACCTGTAGTCATTTGTGAGGCATGTAAGCACTGAGATGGCAATTTGAGATGGTGCTGTACCTGTGTGATTTTATTTTGTCAGCTTTATTTTCTTTTATTGGGTCACATTCACCACAATTCACTACAGTTGCACTACAGATACACTACAGTTCAATTTCAGTGTTATCGGTTATCAGTGATATGTGGATGTTATGTGTGACAAAGTGGCAAATAAACATATTTAACCATACATAAACATAAACAAGTGTTAAATGTGTTGGTCTCAATAACTGCTATTTTTACAAAATGTTGTCTTTATTCTTTTGTTGGATCACACTTGCATAGATGGGTCATTTTGACCCATGTGTGTGAACTTGACATAGTAACACAGAACCTAGGAAAAATTAAAATAATAATTTGTGGTCATTGAAAACAAGATATTTTGAATATTCATGGCTCATGGAATATTAAATGCTGAAATAAATTGATTACGGGTCATTTTAGACCAATGTTGTGCATCAAAGGGTAAAATCTGAGCAGTTCAGGGTTAAGGGTCACACTCTCTCTCTCTCTCTCTCACTCACTCAATCATACACACACACACACACACACACACACACACACACACACGAGAATATTGTTTCTAATAAGAGACTGCATCAGCAATGAACTTGAAATTGAGCGGTGTGCTAACATGCTTCTGCAAGGTGGAAATCTTCATCTTCAACACAAAGTGTTTTCATTTGATGACCCGATCACAATCAATAACAGACTCCGATGGGGAGTTTCAAACGATCAAAGGTTAAATTGACAGAACAAGATGCCTGGAATTCAGCTGATTTACGGTAACTTTTGATCGGTTAACCCTTCACATGCCTCGGGGCAACGTAGTCAGTGCAGGAAGCTCCATCAGGCCCAGGAACAGGTTGGTACATTCCTCTCTAAAATATGAACAAAACAGAGTTATGATGCTGGATAGCTGACTGGGCAAAGACCATATGAAGCTCCTGTAAATGTTTTGGTTGAGGGGGGTGGGGTGGGGTGGTCTGTATCACAGTGTGATCAAAAATGATTTCAAAAATGCAATAAATAAATAACAGACAACACTAACGCTAAACAAGGAAGTCTACCCTGTAATCTGTAATTATATTTGGGGAAGTGTTGAGATCCTTGTAGCTCTTCTCTTTAAAAGTATAAATGTTAGCTGCCATCACTGTGCAAGTCTTCTTACAAGTCAGCACATTTGTGTGTGTGTGTGTGTGTGTGTGTGTGTGTGTGTGTGTGTGTGTGTGTGTGTTTACACTATTGCACAATATAATTTAGAGCATAATCAGTGAGGAGTAAACGTCAGGAATGGGCTTATCTCTGAAGTTTGTTTTTTTCCATTCTGTCGAAACACCACTGCACCCTGCTCCATCACTGACTCCCCCCCAATGTCAGTGTTTCATAATCCCAGTGAATAGGTGGAGTGGGAGAGGTCTTCTGTAGTTGGTGTGTTTGAGGTTCCTGTGTATAAAAGCTGTGGTACCTCTTGCTAACACACTTCCTCAGACTGAGCCAGGACCAGCAGTCAGGATGCATGTGGACCTGGTGTGGCTGACGGCTGCGCTTCTCTCCTTCCCCCTGCTCACACTATGTGACCCACTGTGAGTATACACACACACACACACACACACACACACACAGTCTGACAGTAACTCAGCAGTGCAGCAACTCATTGTTTCACACATTTTTTCCCCCTACATTATTCACATTATTCATACACTATTCCTACTTTCTTAATTTTATTTTTTTTTCACATGTAGTGCATGTGATTTTATTTTTCACACATGATCGTATTGTTCACATGATGTCATGTGTCTTTACTTGAGCTCAGGCCATAACACGGTGAAATGCACATTCGCATTCTTTTCACACACATTTATTCAAAAATAATATGATATTATATAGTATTTAAATAGTTCTAGTTCAAGGCAAAGTTATAATTAAAGTGCACTGGGACAAAAATTCTGCTTTCTAAGCGCTGAAGATTTGGTAGGGATTTTTTCTCTCACGTTTTCTCCCCAGTTTAGTCACCTGCCGATTCCCGACCACTAGCTAACTCTCCACCCCTATTATACATATGCTGCGTCACACACTTGGAGGAAAGCGCTATCCGCCCTCTTCTGCACACATGAGCTTATGAGCTAGTGTTGCTGTGATTGACAGGGAAGAGAAAGTAGGCCCCTCCCACCCAGAGTGCATGGACAATTCTGCTCTCTTGATTCAGATGAGCGCGTCATCGTCAGAATTCAGACTCCCAATCTCCTGATGAAAGGGTGAACGCTTTTCTGTTGCACCCCTCAGATTTTGTAGGTTTTATTAACGTTTGAAGTGATTTATCTGAAACAGCACACAGGTTTATGCGAAGGAAATTTACCTGTGTATAAAATGTCTTTTACCTTTACTTTACGTACATTTTTTTGTAAAGGAATGTCTGAGAGACCCCCGAACATGGACTCACCCCCAACGACACATTTTAATCTACTTATACACTACAGTTAAACTTATTAGAATGAAAAAGAAAAAAAATTGGAAAACGTTTTCCTCTTTGTCGTAACAGCAACGTCCTGGTGGCCCCGAACCTGCTGCGGGTGGGCACCCCTGAGAGAGTGTTTGTGGAGGCGCAGGATTACAGTGGAAATGACTTCTCAGTGAAGATCATCGTGAAGAACCACCCACAGAAAACTACAGACCTGACAACTGAATCCGTCACCCTCACTGCTGCTAACAACTTCCAGGCTATTGTAAACATAAAGGTGGGTTCTCCGAGATCGCAGGACGAATCAAACAGTATCCATGCATGTCTTGGCATTTAACATAAATAAATAAATAAATAAGAGATGCCCTATTTTCCAGGAGTGGAAAAGTGAACACCGTGTAAAACATGAACTGAACTGGATTTTAAACCAGGGGTTCACAAAGAGGTTCTTTTTGCAGCCACTGACCCCTTTAACTGCAAAATAAATTCTATGGTCACATTTACTTTATATACATAATCCAAATATGGTATACATATTAAGCACATTGCTCGAATTTATACAATAATATTTTATTTTTTAAAAACATTTTGCAGGTATCAAGCTTTTTATTCCTGAACTTTTCAGCCAACATATTTTTTGCTTGAGTTACTGAGTTTTGTATTAAACCCATTTAGATCAAGTAAGCATTCAAACAATGTATAAGAACTCAACCATACGTAACATAAATAATATCAATAACAATATTAAACATATAAATAATTGTATTTATGTAGTTATGCTTCATTTTAATAAATACTGTTTCAAATCCTCTCTTTTGTCCAAGCAACAAAATTTGAAGTTCACATAAAGAAGTAAAAAATTATTCAGAAATGGGATCTGAAACAAGATGGAGATTTCTGATGGTGTGGAGTAACTTATTAAATTTCTATAGTTATTGAACACTAAAATGAAGTGCATAATTTTGCTGTGGTTCAGATTCCTGACAATAAGGACTTCTTTAGCGATGACCCACTGGAGAAGCAGTACGTGTACCTGCAAGCTCAGTTTCCTTCAGGCGTGCTCGAGAAGGTGGTCCTAGTCTCCTTCCAGTCTGGCTACATATTCGTCCAGACAGACAAGAGCATCTACACACCTGGAAAACCAGGTAAAACAGTCTGGACTCACTGATGAAATATTACATGGACTGTCATGTGGCAAAAAATTAAAGCATTGATGCAGGATGCAGATGGATGGATGGATGGATGGATAGATAGATAGATATGTTTTGTTTTTTTTAGATATATATATATATTTATTTGTTTCTTTATTTATTCATTTATATACCATGGTCAAAATAATTTGTTTCATGACAGAAATCATGTTCAGTGTGGGCACCTTAATCAATATGAATTAATTAAATGTGTATACCCAGCAAATGAATGGTCTTTGTTCCAGTTCTTTACAGAATCTTCTCACTGACTCCTGATCTGCAGCCCATTGACCAGACTGGAGGAATCTTTGTGGAAATCTTAGTAAGTGCTTTTATCTTAGTATCTTAGTAAGTTACCAAAAGAACGATAAAGAAATTTTCTTTTTAAGATATTGTTTGCATCTTGACTGATTTTAAATGTCCACTTGTCCTGAATCACAAATGTTTTCTTTCCCCAAGAACCCTCAAGGCATCACAATTAACAGAGATACAAGCTTCCCTAAGCAAGGGACCATAACAGGGTCATACAGCATCCCTGAAGTTGCCAAGTTAGTCTACTCCATTAATGCTTCTGATATGATGTGTTAGAAAACATTCATTACACATTGTCATACTTGGAGAGACTATTAATGTGATCCCTCAGTTTTAATTCGAACTTCTCTCTCTCTCTCTCTCTCTCTCTCTCTCTCTCTCTCTCTTTTTAAAGACCTGGAATATGGTCCGTAGTAACGCGGTTTAAAAACACCCCACAGAAGAATTTCACTGCTGAATTTGAAGTTAAAGAATATGGTATAGTTTATAATTAGACTACAAAAAAAACAACAACTATTTTTTGGTACTTCTACATGTGTGTTAAAATGTTGCTTTTCACTTTGCAGTGCTACCGAGCTTTGAAGTAGCATTAAAACCATCCAAGTCTTTTTTCTATGTGGATGATCAGGAATTTCAGGTGGACATAACTGCCAAGTAAGTAGAACATGTCAATGACAGTAAATTACTATAAATGAAATTAATTTTGCAAGTACAGTTGTAGTGAGTGCCTAAAATAAATAAGGAATAAACCACTCTGTTGTTAATATATGAAGCAGAGTTAATGTTACAGTTACCAGAAGTTGATTATTTTCCTATAAAAAAAAAATAAAATAAAATAGACTCTTCTGTCCTGAAGACTGAAACTGGAGACTCTTTCCATTAATTCTAAATGAACATTTAGACATTAACATGTGGAGCATCCACACCGTCTAAGTCCCTGTGAGTCAGCTGTTACCATAGAAACAATAAGGTATTAGAACAAGCCGAGTAATATAAACCGGTGAAATGCAGCCGCAATACTGTCAGAGCTGCTGTTATAGAAAATTAATCAACATTTCTTTTTAATCCCAATTATGCAGTTTTTATTTTTGTTTGTACCTCTTTGCCAAATAATAAACTAATTGGATTCACCAGCGCTGTTGTATAAGCCGCCGTAATGCACACGTTAGAAAGACTTTACATACATTTTATTGTAAATTAATAATAGTGGTTTATATATATATATATATATATATATATATATATATATATATATATATATATATATATATATATATATATATATATATATATATATATATATATATATATATATATATATATATATATATATATATATATTTAACTGGGCCTGTTATGTGTATGATCTAACTTTTGTGAATTATATGGTATTTAAGGTACCTCTTTGGACAAAACGTGGATGGTGTTGCGTTTGTTGTGTTTGGCGTTAAGAAGGATGACACTAAGACCACTCTGCCTGCCTCTTTAAAAAGAGAACAGGTAAGTTCCACAGACTTCTGATGTTTCACATTATAACATCGGTAGGGAAATAATCACTGATTCAATCACTCACTTCTTTTGGTAGATCAAATTCATGTATTCAGATTTAAACGATAAGTAGGCATGCCCTAAACCTTGGATTGTATTTATTTGTTTTTTAAATCCAACCAAGTATTAGGCCATTTTTTTAAATCGCACGTGAAGTCTACCAATATGTCGTCCAGAAACTCTGGTAAACAGTGAGGAAAACCTCAGATGTCAGCAGAGTTAGCATGGTGTGTGAATTCTGGCTCTGACAGTTCCTCTGCCTCAGCTACTTCACTCTAGTTCATAATTTGACTTAACTTGAGATGTCTGTGGGACTGTGTTTAATCCAACTTAAGCAGTTTTTATTTATTTATTTATTTATTTATTTTTCTACCAAAATATAAACAAAATAGTAGCCTAATTTAGACCACACGGTCTGTCTTGGTCCTATGAGCTTCATATGTGACATACGAAAACAATAAAAAAAACCTCCTGCCTGTGCAACTATTGTGTTGTGTCCGGCAGGATCCCAGTTCTGATGTAAACCTCTGGTATCAACCAGATGCCCTGTGACCCTGTTGGCAATCTTTATGGAAATAAATAAATAAATACACATTATCTGTTCATTCCAAATAATGTATTCATATTCGGTTACACTACTTATGTGTAGTATTTTATGTTGTACACAGATCACTAATGGAGAGGGACATGTAGTGCTCACTAAAGAGATGATCCAGCATTCCTTCCCAAATATTCATGACCTGATCGGAAGCTCTTTGTACATTTCAGTCAGTGTTTTAACTGAGACCGGTAAGACCCCACCAGTGTGTGTGTGTGTGTGTGTGTGTGTGTGTGTGTGTGTGTGTGTGTGAGATCTACATTCACAAATTACATCAGTCCATACAGGATTTCGCAGAGTTTTTTTGTGATTGTTGCGGCCAAAAAAGCTTGATTTTGCTGCGCCTTTTTAAAAAAAATCGCGATGCAATTTGCGGAGTTTTTCGTGCTTTTGGTGAATTTTGTGAATTTGGCAAAATCGCAATTGCACAAAATTGTTTTGCGCGGTCTTTCACAGTGATGTTTGTTGGTAAATGAGACCTGTTAGCTGTACTCATGTGCGACGTATGTAAATCGAAGATGGCTTTGGCTGAATGCGTGTTGTGATGACGTCACATGACACGTTGTGACGACGTCACATGACGTGTCTCGGCCCAAATGGCCAAAATCTGTGGAAAACCTGTGGTAATTTTGAAAGATCGCAAGCTCCTCCGAATATTTCCTTGATTTTGCATTAATTTCTGCGATCACAAAATTGCGAAATACTGGAGGGACTGCACGATGCCATCTTTCAGCTGTCATTTATCATTAACAATATTTCAGGTAGCGAATTGGTTGAAGCAGAGAAGGGGGGCATTCAAATTGTGACATCACCCTACACCATCCAGTTCAAGAGAACCCCAAAATTCTTCCACCCTGGAATGTCTTTTGATGTCACGGTATAAAACATTTGCTTTCCCCACAACATGTGTTATAAATAACTTTTATCCAATGCCATTTAACCAGGCTCTGTTAAACCTACATGTCCTCATAGCTCCTTACAATGTTACAACTGAAAAAAAAAAGTTTAATAATTTGCTGGAGCACTACATAATCAGCGTAAATGATTAGCACTGGTATGTTGCTCATATTAAATTTCATAAATGTCCATGATCAAAAATTCAGTACTTTTGAGTGATATGCAGCATTTTATTCTCATTAAAAACAATTTGAATTACACAATGCATGTCTGATCTGGATTTGAAAAGGTTTATGTGACCAATCCTGACCAATCACCTGCTGAAAATGTGAAAGTGCTGGTCAAGCCCGGTGATGTGAGGGGTCAAACCAAGAGTAACGGCATGGCCAAGGTCATAGTGAACACCCAGGCCGGAGACAAGGCTCTACAAATCACTGTAAGTCATGTAAAAGAGGGTTTAAGGACCTATTTGGTTTTGACAAATGTGAAAATTTCATGACTGCTTCTCAGCTTGTGTTAAATGCTATAAATAAAATTAATTACACAGGAATACGAATTATAAGGAAACATAATATTTACATCCAGTCCCGGCTTAAAATAAAATAACGGGCCAAGATGGTTGAGCTGGTACACCATCTTTTCCAGTAGCTAAGTTATTTTTCAGCTTCCTTATTACTTGACTAAATTGATCAATAAATGTTTGCCTTACTGTAGTGTTATTTGGCCTGTGTTTTGGAAGCTGGTAGCTGGATCAAGATTAATTTTTCAGGGTAAATTTTTAAAAGCACTGAAGGATACTGGAAATTTCAGACCTTTTAACTAAAATACCTTTGCTGTGTAACCAGGCAAGAACCATGGCCCCAGGCATATTAGATGAAAGACAAGCTGAAAACAAGCTGAATGCCCAAGCTTACACCACCAAAGGAGGCAGCACTAATTACCTTCATATAAGCATAGACACTGCAGAACTGGCAATCGGTGATCAGATGAACATCAATCTAAACTTCAAAAGTAGTATCCAAACTCAAGATTTCACGTATCTGGTTGGTATCTCTCACATACACATTGTTTTAAATATATTGCTGATACTGTGAGGTGGTTCTACTTGCTTGTGTATTACAGTAATAATAATGATAAACCTATACCCAACCCTAAGACCTAACTTGAACTTTAGTAACTGAGGAAAAAAAAAAAATTCTTTAAATAAATAAATAAAAGCTCTGGTGCTTCTGTTTGTGTCAGATCCTTAGTAAAGGACAGATTGTGAAAGCGGAGAGGTTTAAGAGACAAGGGCAGTCGCTGGTGACTCTGTCTCTACCCGTCACCAAGGAGCTGGTTCCCTCATTTCGAGTGGTGGCGTATTATCACATAGGATCCTCTGAGGTTGTGTCGGACTCGATCTGGGTTGACGTGAAGGACACATGCATGGGAACGGTAGGCAATCTGCTACACTAGGTTCAAGGTTCTTTATTTGTCACATACATATTACATACATGTGATGTACTGAAATGTTTTTCCTTAGTTACTCGTCACACAGTGCAATAACAAACAGACCAAGAACGACTAAGGATTTACACACATAATATGAACAGAATGTAGTAAAAAAATAAAATAAAATACAGTAGACATCAAATATAATAGACTGTAGAATAAAAATGTAATGGGCTGTAGGGATGTGATGTGAATATCTGTAGGGATGTGATATGATGTGAATAAATATAATATAATAAAGCACTATACAAATAAAACTGAATTGAATATAATACAATAGGATGTTTGGAAGCAGATATGCGGCGTTGTAAAGTGCATATAGAGACTACAATGTGTAAAATAATTTATTATTTTTTCCTTCACTATAGTGCAAATTGTTTGTGTATGGGTCTTTGTGTGTGAGGTAGGAATATGCGGACTCTCTCAAGTGTCCTGGTTCAGTAGCCGGATTGCCTGAGGGTAGAAACTTCTCCTGAGTCTCTCTGTGTTGGTCCTCAGGATCCGGTAGTTCTTCCCTGATGGGGGCACTGAGAAAAGTCTGTGTCCAGGGTGGTGAAAGTCATTGATAATTATTCTGGTCCTGGTCCTACATTGCTGGGTGGAATTGTCTGTGATGCAGGCGAGAGAAATCCTGATAGCCTTCTCTGCTGTCCTCACCACTTTTGACAGTGCTTTTCGGTCCTTGGCCGTGGTGCCGCTGAACCAGGTGGTGTTGCTCCCTGTGAGAAGATGTAGAAAGCCCAGTGTAGAAAGCCCAGAGCACCTTGTTGGAGACCTTGAACCTGGCCAGGCGTCATAGATGGTAGAGGCGCTGGCACACACTTGTCACCAAGCTGGGATTAGGCAACTGGGGAGGGAGGAGCAGACATAGGCTCTGACTGGTTTTTCAAAGCACTTTATCACAATAGAAGTGAGTACTACTGGGCAGTAGTCATTCAGGGAGGCAGGACGGGGGATTTTGGACAAATTGTGAAAGTGGGGAGGTTTAAGAGACAATGGTATTCGCTGGTTACTCTGTCTCTACCCATCACCAAGGAGCTGGTTCCCTCATTTCGAGTGATGACGTATTACCACATAGGCTCCTCTAAGGTTGTGTCGGACTCAGTCTGAAAGACACATGCATGGGAACGGTAGGCAATCTGCTGCATTCTCCCAGTAAATTATAAATGTTATACCAAATAGGATTATGTTTTTAATAGTTCAGTAACATAGCAGTATTATATATTATATAATATAGATATGCAAGCAGATTAATTTTTTTAGCATGTAGTTTTTAATTCATAGATATTTTAATTCCTAGTTGTTATGGTGCTTTGTATTCCAGTATTCTCAAAATTCTGGAAAAATATCATAGGTGGTTATTAAAATTATCCCAAACTTTGAACATTCTACGGTGCACAATTAAATCCATTATTAAAAAATCAAGAGAATATGGCACACCTGAGGCTCTGCGTAGAGGAGGATGTCCACCAAAACTCAGTAACTGGGTAAAGAGGGCATTAGACATAGAGGCAACCAAGAGGTCGAGGGAACTCTGAAGGAGCTGAAGAGATGCATAGCTCAGATGGAAAAGCTGTTTACAGGATAACCATAGCCTGGAAATTCTACAAATCTGGACTTTATGCAAGAGTAGTGAGAAAATCATATATATATATTTTTTTTTTTTGCCAAAAGCCATGTTGACGACTCAGCAAATATGGGAAAACAGGCTTTCTGGCCTCACGAGAATAAAACTGCCAAAGTTACACTGAAGTGGTTCAAACCCAAAAACCTAAATGAGTTAGAACAGACCAGTCAAATCCCAGATCTCAATCCAATTGAGAATCTGTGGCAAGAATTGTACATTTCTGTTCACTAGCAGTCTGCATTCAATCTGAGAGTACTTGGGCAATTTTGTCAAGACATAAAAAATACAAAAAAAAAAAAAAAAAAAAAAAATTGCAGCCAAATGTGGATCTGCCAAGTATCAACCAAGGAGGTGAATAATTATGTAACCAACAAATATTTTCTTTTTTCATTTAATTAACCTTTATGTCACCGTAAAAATATTTTGTTTAGATATAAATGTTTGAACTATTAGACATATTGTGTAAATCAAATGGTAAAATATATACAGTACTGTGCAAAAGTTTTAGGCACATGCAAAGAAATGCTGTAGAGCAAAGATGCCTTCAAAATAATGAAATTAAATGTTTCTACATTAAAAAAAAAAACAAAAAAACATTAAAGAGCAGTAAAAAGTCAATATTTGGTGTGACAAAAAAATTAAAACAGTAGTCTCCGGTACAATGTGTGCAGTTTTATAAGGAAATGAGCTGGTAAGTTTTATTGAGCATCTTGCAGAACCAGACACAGTTCTTCTGGACACTTTGACTTTCGCACTCGCTTCTTATTTTTGCAGCGAAACCCAGCAGCCTTCATTGTGTTTACTGTCTGAAAAGTGTCTCTTACGTAATACGCTGCTTTCTTTAATGACATACAAACATTTTTCTGTAACATTTAATTTTGTGCTAGAAAACTAATGTTTGGGAATCTAAAATGTTTTTGTACCGACTTGATAATGTAGACGTCATAAAATAAAAAAATCTATAACAAAGTTTGTACTGAAAAAAAAATAGGGTGCCTAAAACTTTTGCACAGTACTGTATATATCCCAATTAAGTCCACTTAAATTCCAGGCTCTAACACTACAAAATGTGGAAAAGTCAAGGATAAGGTGCATATACACATCAGCTGTAGCAAAATTTGACTATTCTTACTAGTTGGATTAATTAGCATGCACAGAAGATCTCTTCAGAATCAGGAAGTGTAATATCTGTCCTGCTTACCACATACAGTCACATCATGATTAAATATACTGAGAGTAAATAAAGATGTTAGCTAGACTCAAGCAAAATTTTTACTGGCAGTGAGAGAAGAGAACGCCGCATTTCATCCATAACGTGCACCGAGTTTTGGTGAGTTTCTGACCCAAACACTTTGTGACACAAAACTTCCTGTCATCACCACTCCAGGAATTCATATACTTGTTTATTTCCATTAGTCTGTATTAAATCACTTAAGTAACTGACTAGATTATTATTCATCATTTAATTATGTTTTAGCCAAATGGGTTCCAGGCAAACAGAACATGGGACTGGGTAGCACATTGGAACTTCTAAGGAATTTATGTTTCGTTCACAACTAACTATAACTAACTACTACTAAGAATAAGTAACTACTTTTTTCTGTCTTTTTCTTTATTATTTTTTGTTTGTTTGTTTGTTTAATGTAGCTGAAATTAGATGTAAAGGAGAGTTTAAATGTCAAGAAGGTATTTGAACCTGGTGATGAGTTTCATCTCATAGTCACTGGAGATCCAAAAGCCAAGGTTGGTCTGGTAGCTGTGGATAAGGCTGTCTTTGTCCTCAACAAGAACCGACTCACACAGACCAAAGTGAGTAATACATGGCACATACATACTAGTTTATAATTCTCTTATAAAAGTATAAAAGTAATATTTATCTTATAGCTTTATGTTTGGTTTTGACAAAGGCACAAAAATGTGCAAAATATTGTCTCCCAGATTGGTAATAATTGATCTAATTATGCTACAGAAAATATACTGTACCTACGTTTTTTAAACAATTCTTTTTTATTTCCCCCAAATAGATCTGGGACATTATTGAGAAGCATGACACTGGCTGTACAGCAGGCAGTGGTATAGACAATATGGGGGTTTTCTATGATGCAGGTCTGCTGTTTCAGTCTGATAAAGCAGGAGGCACCAATGAAAGAACAGGTAGAGTAGACAATTTAAGTAATGAACAAAACACCATGTGATAGAGTGAGTTACTGTTACCACCCAAACATTGATTATTTTCCTACAACAGTACATCCCTAAGTGTTTCATACCTCAGTCACAACTATTTAATTTATTAAAGAACCACACACAATATTTATCCATTTACAGTTACATTTATTGTTGTTGCAATCAAAAAACTAAAATCCTAAGATCCTGCTATTACTTAAATTATACACTATATGCCCTGACCATCACACCCATATGTGCTTTTTGAACATCCCATTCCAGAGGTCTCATTTATTAAAGTGTGCATAAGACAAGTACCAAATTTGTGCATAAGAGCAGCCTGTACAAACAAGAAAATGGCCATTTACCACATGTGGTATGCACAGCTGTAAGCAATAGCCATTAATAAATCTCACACATTTTAAATTGATGTGCTCATGCATGGTCACATTCATTTGCATAAAGAAACAGTGTTGAATTGCCATGTATGTTAAACAACTTCACATTAAAAAACATAGTAGCCAGTTTGTGGTGCTGCTTGTTTCAGACAACATGGAGCATGGCAAAAGGTCTTAGAAGATAAACTTCACTGACAGTGAAGTAAATATACTGTTACATACATGAAGCAGACCAAAACAAAAATGGTTTATTTGGCACTTTTAATTTTGAATAATTTAAAAAAAAAAAAAAAAAAAAAATATATATATATATATATATATATATATATATATATATATATATATATATATATATATATATATATATATATATATATATATATATATATATAGTGTGAGTGATATGAATGAAGGTAAGACGTGCCATTATTCAACTCGTAGTTAGTTGGGAAATGCCAGTACCATCTCCAATTTCTGATCATCAATTTCTGCAAACTGATAATCGACTGATAATCCACTCCTCACTCTCAGCATAGAGTGTCTGCATTTTGTGAGCACTGAAATCAAAACCATGTGCATGTGCAGATGATAAATAAGGGCCCATTTTGCGGAATAATAACCTCCACTCTTGTAGGAAGACTTTTCACTAGATGTTGGAAACGTGGCTATGGCAGCCACAAGAGTATTAGTGAGGTCAGGCACTGATGTCGGGCGAGGAGGACTGGGGTGCAGTCTGCATTCTAGTTCATGTTCAGTGTGGTTGAGGTCTGGGCCCTGTGCAGGACACTCGAGTTGCACTGCAACCTTAACACACCATGTCTTCATGGAGCTCGCTTTGTGCACAGGAGCACTGTCATGCTGGAACAGGTTTGGGCCTCTTAGTTCCAGTGGAGGGAAATTGTAATGTTACAGCGTACAAAGACATCCTATACAATTGCGTTCTTCCAACTTTGTGGCAAGACCCGCATATGGGTGTGATGGTCAAGTATCCACAAACCTTTGGCCATATAGTATAGCAGCTATAAACAGCTGTTCCCTCGCCAGCCTCTTTTTTCTCTCTTGAAGTTGATAAGGCAATAAAATGCAGCTTGTCATGTTACTGAGAAACCCCAACGTGCAAACTCCTCTGTCCTGAAGGCTTCCCTGTTTCAGAAAACATAAAAGTTGCAGCTTTTCCTCTAACTGTTACAAAGCACTGACACTGGAGACTCCTTCCATAAATCAGGGCCTGAAAATTCAACAGCTCTGTGGTATAATTTGATATTTACTTAGTAAAGAGATACAGCGAAATGCTGGGGGAAAAAACTAAACTGCATGTTTAGACTTAAGCTACAGTTGACAGCTAAGGTCTACTTATAGTTGCATTTATTTATTAGCTATTTATTAATGTTAGAATTTACTTTCTTTTTTACTAGCTCCTGAGTGTCCTAGCCCACCAAAGAGAAAACGGAGAGCTGTGACTCTTCTACAGATCACCCAAGCGCTGTGTAAGAATCTGGATTTTTTTTTTTTATTCACTGATTTTGTTCAGTTGTAATATGGTCATTTAATATAAATTTAACCACATTTGTTAAAATAAATAAATAAATAAATAAAATAAAATAAAATACAATAAAAAATTATAGATCATCAGGGGAATCTTATCCACAGCTTTCTCAGTGCTCTCCTTCACTTTTACCCTTTTTCTTAAGTTGGTAAATATACCGGTGAACAGAAGCAATGCTGTGCTGATGGACTGAGGCAGAACAGGTTGGGCTACACATGTGAACGGAGAGCTACATTCATTTTGGATGGTTCAGAGTGTGTCCAGGCCTTCCTGGACTGTTGTACGGAGATCCAAAAACACAAGAGCGAGCAGAGAGACTTGTTGCATCTGGCTCGCAGTAAGAACTCACTTTGCTCTTTACCTTTTTTTAGTTGTGAAAGTTTTTTTTTTTTTTTTTTTATGTACTATATTTAAAATTTAACGAGCTTTATTGCAAAAACTGTCTAAGAGCATAATAAAATTGCATTTGAAGTCAGTCAATTATGATCAGTTCTTTAAATCATGTCCTTGCCCAGTCCCATGTTTTGGTGGCCTGGAAACCTAATTGACAATGCTAAAAAATGGTAGGTAAAATAGTTAGCTAGTTCAGTACATTAATATAGAGTAAAATATGAAATTGCCATAGTGTAGCCATAAATCCTGTGCCGGTAAGAGAATCATCTAATTCAGAAAACAGCAATCTGCGGGGTCAAAGCACTCCTCACAAATAGCACCCTCAGTGGCCAGTTCTTGCCAAGATATATAGAACCATAAAGAGAACATTCATCATACCATACATGTACATTCATCAAAGTTTTTGATGATAGCTGAATGCTAGCTGTTTAAAATGCCTGTTGAACGCTGATTGGCTGAAATTAGCCATGTTTTTATGTAATTCAATGATGATTAAAAATCCAGTTACAGATTAGAAAATCAATTCAGCACACCAATCAATTTCAGCTCAATTGGACTTTTGGTTCTTGAGAATTTGTCCCTTCCTTAAAACTGCTATTGAAGTTTCATGAGAATAGCTTAATAGGAAGTGGCAGACATGTTGCTTGAAAATGATAATTTTGATGAAAAATTGAAAAAATGATAGTTTCACACTCTGCTGAGTAGTTTGACACCACATTTAGGAAGATAGGACAATAAAACAAGGACTAGTTCCCAAAAGTAGGTTTTGCATATCATTCAAATTAGCAAAAAATCTAAGTGGGTGGAGCTAACTGGCTATTGAGGCTTATTTATTTGGGAGAACCCAAGGAATCACTGGCAAAACTTTTTTTGTAGGCCTCACAGTTCATGAGATATGGACCAAAACATAAATCTTTGCACTCTAGTGCCACCAAGACTGATCGGGCCTGTTTGCTTGCTTGAGTAGTGGGAAGTAGTACTACCTCTTGACCATGTCTCTATGACTTATGGTTTGGTCTGCACGATTTGTTTTAAGACAGAAGAAGAAGAAGAAGCGTGGGGCAACAGTCCCATGCAACAGTCACACTCTCACAAATAATCATTATTTCAAGCCAGCCAAGATGATTTGCTTTATTTTTTTATAAGTCATTGTTTGGCAATTGTCCAACACCTGATTAACAAATATATGTTTGTTCAGCTGGTGATGATGATGATGAATACATAAGTTCTGATGAAATTGTCACCCGAACGCAGTTCCCTGAGAGCTGGCTGTGGGAGGACATAGACTTGCCAGCCTGTCCAGGAAACATACCATGGTAAATGCGATAAGATTTTTATTAGTATAACATTCTGGAGATTAATGGTAGTACTGACTTGATCTGCTTTTTCCTTTTTATTATAGTGCTACAACAAGCCTCACCATGGTCAAAAACTATCTAAAAGACTCTATTACTACCTGGCAGGTCTTAGCCATCAGTCTGTCTAAAACCCATGGTCAGTGCCACGTCCGCTTGGCATATCTAAAATATCTTGATGTAAACAGTAATAATATGTCTAAAAACGCAAAACAGACAGCTGCAAGGACAGGCATATGATGGCAAATATTAAAACACACATTTCTCTTTCCATGTAGGCATCTGTGTGGCTGATCCCTATGACATAACAGTGGCAAAAGACTTCTTTGTGGATATCAAGTTACCTTACTCAGCAGTACGCAATGAACAACTAGAAATCAAAGCTATTCTTCATAACTTCTCCAATAAGAAACAAAAGGTCATTTTTACTACCATCTGCAATTCTACATTAAAATATGGTTCAGTTCACAACAGCAGTGTGGTGTTATGCAGGTTCTCTTGTTTCCTCCTACCTCACAACAACATGCCCAGTAGGTTGATTGGCTATGTTAAATTGCATTTGTACGTGCACAGTGGCCTGTGATGGAATAGCATCACATCCAGGGTCTATTTCTTCCTCATGCCCAGTGCTCCTGGGACAGGCTTTGGATCCACTGTCACCCTGACCGGTGACACTGATCATTTACTAAAGATGTATGAATGAATCTGTTTCAGTTCAGCCACTTAATCCACTTCATTACTCACACTGATGCCTGCTTCATAATAAATTACCATAATCCCTGTTTTGTCCTGATGCTGAGGACATCTGTCTTGACTTCCTGTGCCCACCAGGTGCGTGTGGAATTCTTTGAGACAGAGCATGTTTGCAGCGCGGCCAGCAAAAAGAACAAATACCGTACCATAGTTAACGTTGAAGCCAAGTCCACCAGAGCCATCCCATATGTGATTATTCCCATGGAACTAGGGAACCACCATATAGAGGTACAGGCTGCAAGTGCAACACTTCATGATGGAGTGAGGAAAACCCTGAAGGTAGTGGTGAGTATCAGCAGATTATATATAGATTTTTACAGACAGGATTAGTAAAAACTCTTAACAAGGGTTTTAAACAGGAAATGCATGAACTTTCTTATAGATTTTGTGAAACTTTTTACAAAAATTTTATAAGATACCGTGAAGTCAAATGCACTGAAATGCAATGCTTAGAACAACATAAGGTCCATCATCATAAGCGTTGAAACGTTATCTTTTTTTTTTCTTGCTCAGTCCGAAGGTGTGCTAACTGAACTCCCAGAACAAAATTTGGAACTAAATCCTTCTCGAGAAGCTGGTGAGATTTTCTATATTTTATACATACAACAGCAAACACTTCATGTTATTTATTCTGCACATACTGGTTTTCCATTTTTAGATGCATACATACATTTCCATTTCACTCTATTTCTCTTGTTCTTTCTGTGTTTTTTTGGAATAAAAGGTGGCGTTCAAGTTGTGCATTTGAAGACTGATATACCAAATGGGCAGGTTCCAAACACTCCTGCACACACTTACATCACTGTGGCTGGTAAGAAGAAACTCAAACATATCAATATAAGCCAATATGGACCAATACTGGTTTTGTCATCTAAGGTCCATGTTTATTGTCATCCCCATCATATATACACCGATCAGCCATAACATTGAAACCACCTGCCTAATACTGTGTAGGTCCCCCTTGTGCCGCTAAAACAGCTCTGACCCGTCGAGGCATGGACTCCACATGATCTCTGAAGGTGTGCTGTGGTATCTGGCACCAATACGTTAGCAGCAGATCCTTTAAGTCCTGTAAGTTGCAAGGTGGGTCCTCCATGGATCGGACTTGTTTGTCCAGCACATCTCACAGATGTTTGATCGGATTGAGATTTGTGGAATTTGGAGGCCAAGTCAACACCTTGAACTCTTTGTCATGTTCCTCAAACCATTTCTGAACAATGTTGGTAGTGTAGCAGGGCACATTATCCTGCTGAAAGTGGCCACTGCCATTAGGGAATACCGCTGCCATGAAGGGGTGTACTTGGTTTGCAACAATGTTTAGGTAGGTGGTACGTGTCAAAGTAACATCCACATGAATGCCAGGACCCAAGGTTTCCCAGCAGAACATTGCCCAGAGCATCACGCTGCCTCAGCCAGCCTGCCTTCTTCTCATAGTGCATCTTGGTGCCATCTCTTTCATAGGTTAGCAACACACATGCACCCAGCCATCCACATGATGTAAAAGAAAATATTATTCATCAGACCAGGCCACCTTCTTCCATTGCTTCGATTGCGCCATGCTCACGTGCCCATTGTAGGTACTTTCGCTGGTGGACAGGGGTCAGCATGGGCTCTCTGACTGGTCTGCGGCTACGCAGCCCCATACGCAGCAAGCTGCGATGCACTGTGTTCTGACACCTTTCTATCATAGCCAGCATTATCTTTTTTTTTTTAGCAAATTGTGCTACAGTAACTCTTCCGTGACCAGACAGGCTAGCCTTCACTTTCCATACATCAATGAGCCTTGGGTGCCCATGACTCTTTCACCGGTTCACTGGTTGTCCTTCCTTGGACCACTTTTTGTAGGTACTAACCACTGCATACTGGGAACACCCCACAAGACCTGTCATTTTGGAGATGCTCTGACCCAGTCGTCCAGCCATCACAATTTGGCCTTGGTCAATATCATTCAGATCCTTACACTGACTGCTCACTTGCTGCCTAAAATATCCCACCCCTTGACAGGTGCAAATGTAATGAGATAATCAATGTTATTCACTTCACCTGTCTGTGGTTTTAATGTTTTAATGGCTGATGGGTGTATAGTAGGATAGATGCTCTTATACAAGAGGACAAAGTTATTATCGAGCTTGGCAGTAATGGGCCAGACCCTTCAGTACCATTTTCCAGGAATCAAAATGTTAAAAGATCTAAGACGTTGTTACAGAGGTGTCTGAGCTATTTTTATTCATAGTTGCCTGGCAGACAAGTAGGTTTAACAGGTTTAATCAGACAAAAAATCTCCTTATTGACATATGAAAAAAAAATTTCATTTGTTTAAATTTAACACAGTCAACTATAATACGTGCTTCCGAGTCCCACTGCCTGCTGCACTACACACATAGTCCAAGGTTAAATCTTGCTGATGGTTGAACAAGTTCATTTTTGTTGACACTGTACCATCTTTTCTGATCCAGGAATGTGCAGGTATGTGGAAACACTGATATAACCAAGCAAAAAAAGTTTGACACCAAGTCATCATATAAATATCTTGCTTACTACTAGGTGTTTTTAGATTATTTGGATAAATGCATAGGATTAAAAGGCAATCACAGAAATGAATTTACTCAAAATCATGAAGACATTATTATTTACATTTACGGCAGATGCCCTTATCCAGAGCGACCTACATTTATTTCATTTATACAACTGAGCAGTTGAGGTTCAAGGACCTTGCTCAAGGGTCAAGCAGTGGCAGCTTGCTGGTGCTGGGATTTGAACTCATGACCTTCCAAACAGTAGTCTAGTGTCAACCATTACTTTAGTTTAGAGTATGATTATTATTGAAAAAGGACAGACACCTGCTGTGTAAAAAGGCTAGCAATGCGATTTGGTTGTAACTGTAACACCTTTGAAACAGTTCTTCTCTACATCATCATTTACAAATTAACAATAGGCTTACACCTATTGTTAATTTACACCTACTGTTAATTTGCTCAAATCTTCTGAAAAAAAAAAACAAAAAAAACATTGGTCATATGTCTAAAGTGAAGCATATCTCATCACATCATAGCAGATTCAGGGACATGGACAAATATGGAATCGTTACCTTATGAATAAAAGTTGTATTGTACCGTGGCATATTCAGGGGTATTATCAATTTTATTCTAATCGTTGCCTTAGGAATCAAACTAATATTGCCTGAAATTTACATACCTACAGTGGGGGGAAAAAAGTATTTGATCCCTGCTGATTTTGTACATTTGCCCACTGACAAAGAAATGATCAGTCTATAATTTTAATGGTAGGTGTATTTTAACAGTGAGAGACAGAATAACAACAAAAAAATCCAGAAAAACACATTTCAAAAAAGTTATAAATTGATTTGCATTTTAATGAGGGAAATAAGTATTTGACCCCTTCGACTTAGTACTTGGTGGCAAAACCCTTGTTGACAATCACAGAGGTCAGACGTTTCTTGTAGTTGGCCACCAGGTTTGCACACATCTCAGGAGGGATTTTGTCCCACTCCTCTTTGCAGATCCTCTCCAAGTCATTAAGGTCATTTACAATGCCCTGGCTGAGGGAAGGAGGTTCTCACCTAAGATTTAACGGTACATGGCCCCGTCCATCGACCCTTTGATGCGGTGCAGTTGTCCTGTCCCATTAGCAGAAAAGCACCTCCAAAGCATAATGTTCCCACCTCCATGTTTGATGGTGGGGATGGGGTTATGACTTGGGGTCATAGGCAGCATTCCTCCTCCTCCAAACACGGCGAGTTGAGTTGATGCCAAAGAGCTCTGACCACACCTGACCACAACACTTTCACCCAGTTCTCCTCTGAATCATTCAGGCAAACTTCAGACGGGCCTGTACATGTGCTTTCTTGAGCAGGGGGACCTTGCGGGCGCTGCAGGTTTTCAGTCCTTCACGGCTTAGTGTGTTACCAATTGTTTTCTTGGTGACTATGGTCCCAGCTGCCTTGAGATCATTAACAAGATCCTCCCGTGTAGCTCTGGGCTGATTCCTCACCGATCTCATGATCATTGAAACTCCACGAGGTGAGATTTTGCATGGAGCCCCAGACCGAGGGAGACTGACAGTTTCTTCCATTTGCGAATAATCGTACCAACTGTTGTCACCTTCTCACCAAGCTGCTTGGCGATGGTCTTGTACCCCATTCCAGCCTTGTGTAGGTCTACAATCTTGTCCCTGACATCCTTGGACAGCTCTTTGATCTTGGCCATGGTGGAGAGTTTGGAATCTGATTGATTGATTGCTTCTGTGGACAGGTGTCTTTTTTACAGGTAACAAACTGAGATTAGGAGCCCTCCCTTTAAGAGAGTGCTCCTAATCTCAGCTCATTACCTGTGTAAAAGACACCTGGGAGCCAGAAATCTTGCTGATTGATAGGGGATCAAATACTTATTTCCCTCATTAAAATGTAAAACAATTTATAACTTTTTTGAAATGCATTTTTCTGGATTTTTTTGTTGTTATTCTGTCTCTCACTGTTAAAATACACCTACCATTAAAATTATAGACTGATCATTTCTTTGTCAGTGGGCAAACGTACAAAATAAGCAGGGGATCAAATACTTTTTCTCCCCACTGTACTTATTACATGCAGCCACTTCACAGTTAAACAGAAAATAAAAATAACACTGTATAAACTTAAATATCTTTTACATGCAATGTGAGGACAGACCACCACATTTTGTAGCTGAAACTTTGGCTTATTGACTTTTTTGAGGATGAAAACATGTTGTACAGTAAAAGCTTTGTTAGAAGAGGGTAATATTCTTTATACTTGATCATTTCCCTTAGTCTGTAGTAGAGATGCACCGATGCCATCCCTGAGATACACACCCCTATTACTCCTGCCCAAACTATGTACTTTATGATGAACCCAGGGCAGAGAGCAGCAACAGAGTACAACTCCCATGATTATTTTGTAATTGTATACTTTTGTATTTTACACTCTTTCATTGTAAGGCCATAAGTAGACAGTATAATAAATAATAATGCTAGCCACAACAAGGGTTACCTGCTTATCCATCCTAGCAACCATCTTATTATTCATATATTTACCTGCAGGTCAAGAGGTGAGTCAGACAATCGAACAGGCCATCAGTGGAAGCTTCATGGGGCGCCTGATCGTACAGCCCCATGGCTGTGGAGAGCAAAATATGATCTTTATGACATTGCCCCTTATTGCCACACACTACTTAGATACCACAAAGCAGTGGGAAGCAGTTGGCCTGCAACGACGTAGTGAGGCTGTCCAGCACATACAGACAGGTGAGAAGACTCTTCCCAAACACTATACAGCACATTTATAAGGTTTAGTAAGGACACAAATGTGCCAGTTGAAAAGTATTATACACAGTAACATGCCATTTTCCTCATCAAGCTTTTCTCATTATCTGTCATATTTCATGAGTTATCCTATGGTGTAAAGTTTAACCAGAGCTGCAAACAACCAGAGCAGCAAGCTGAAAAAAACATTAGATGACAATCATTTCAACCAAGTACCATCAGAAATCTCAGACACAAGCTGGAGGCATTTCTTGTGAAATTGGCTTCCCTGAATTGAAGAGCTGTACAGATCTCTTCCCCTCCTCCTCCTCCTCCAGAGCAAGAAACACAAACAGTGCAATAAATACTAATGTTTTTCTGCCCCATTCCAGCTCTGCTTTGCAAAATCAAGATAGCTATTAATTACAATTAAAGTATGGCTTGGTGCTTGTATCAGGGAGTATGTATGCAAAAGTTTCCCCTATTTGCACTGGTAAGACTAAGAAAATTATCCTTCTTTCTCTGCCTCTCTTAGGATATGCACGAGAACTTACATTCCGTAAACCTGATGGTTCTTTCGGTGCATGGATAAATACACCTAGCAGCACATGGTAAAAGAGTCTAAAGAGAGTAAATTATCTATTTATTCTTACACAACATTCAATCCTAGGTCATATTTTGACCGCTTGTTCTCTCTGTGGTAAAGGTTGACAGCATACGTGGCCAAAGTCTTTGCTCTGGCCAGTGACATCATTAGCATAGATGAAAATGTTCTCTGCAGTGCCATCAAGTGGTTGATTCTGAATGCACAGATGCCAGATGGCACATTTAAAGAAAGTGCTCCAGTGTATCATGGAGAGATGGTCGTAAGTTGAGCTTAGATTTGTTTTCTGTCTGAAATTAGTGACATCTACAAGTAACCTCAAATCTACTACTTCTGTGAACTCTGCGTTACCTGTAAAGACTTTTCTGTGCAATTCCAGGGTGATGTACGAGGTAAGGACGCTGATGCATCTCTGACAGCGTTCGTCCTGATTGCCCTGCAAGAAGGAAACCATCTCTGTGCCAAATTAGTCGGAGTATGTCAACTTATGCCACATCATATATCTGCATATGTAATTGGCCAAAATGATCAAACATGTAGACTGGCTTTTGTCTGATTCTGCTTTTTCTTTCTCTGTCAATTAGAGTCTTCCAGAGTCTTCCAGGAAGGCCATTGCATATTTGGAAAATAGACTCCCCTCACTGACCAATCCGTATGCAGTTGCGATGTCTTCCTATGCCTTGGCCAATGCTGGCAAACTTAACAGAGATCGCCTGCTGCAGTCTTCCTCTGGAGGTCAGGATCTCTTAACTTCATATTAATTCAGTCCTTTAGGAAACACTTTTTAATTTCTTTGTATATCTTGTGCACAGACGGTGCTTACTGGCAAGTTGCTGGAGGACATCACTTCTCCCTGGAGGCAACAGCATATGCTGTGCTGGCTCTAGTAAAAGCGAAGGATTTTGACGCAGCAGGAAAAGCTGTTCATTGGCTCAATAGGCAGAGTAGTCCATATGGGGGTCATGGCACCACCCAGGTAGGCTGACAAGTTTTTCTGTTTTTCTTTCCTTTTTTTTTTGGGGGGGGGGGGGGGGGGGGGGGGGGGGGTTATGCATGTGGAAGAAACTGAAAGTAACAATTTAATTTTCAAAATTCCGTAAAGTGTATAAACATTCATTTTTAAAGAATTTATTTTACTAACATCCTTTGGTCTTTATAAATGTAAATAAAAATCTTTCAGTTGACTGAATCACTTTAGTCAGAAGATAAAGAGTTGACAAAGTTATTTCAATCTGAGATTGTACTGAATTATCTCTGCTTTTACATGTCACCTAGGCAACCATCATTGTGTTCCAAGCAGTGGCTGAGTACTATAAGAAAGTAAGGGATAGTCAGAATGCAGACTTGGATGTGGAAGTAAGCGTGAGTGGACGAAGTATCCCTATCAGATGGATTTTCAACAAGAACAATGCACATCTTACGCGCTCAGACAAGGTTATTTTTCAGTCAAAAGAAAACACAATTTCTCTTTATTATGCTATTGTTTTATTGATATAAAATATATTCTTATATATTCTTATTATCACTGTTCAAAACAGTCAATGCTAGCTAGCTCACTGTCTAAAGTTAGCATGCTGACTAAAAGACTAGTTCTTGCTAAAGGATAAAGGTTTTGCTCTCAGATACTCTGTGATATGACTGTGATATTCATTTTGAACAAATAGTCATAAAAATTTGATAATACAGAAACCTTGATAATACAGTGGATATAAAGGTCTACACACCCCAGTTAAAATGGCAGGTTTTTGTGATGTAAAAAAAAAAGTGAAACAAAGTTAAACCATGTCAGGACCATTTTCACCTTTATTGTGAAATAACAACATATAACAATCAAGGGACAAACAACCAGAAATGTTTTAGGGGAAAAAAAAACAAAAAACTTCCAATGCCCAGCTTGCAGAAGTGTGCACACCCTTTTATAATTGGAAATGTGGCAGTGCTCAGAATGAAGCAATCACATCCAAGCTCATGTTAAATACTAATTAGTAAACACCTGCCATCAGCTAAAGTGACAGATTAACCCCAAATAAAGTCCAGCTGTTCCTATAGGATTTTCTTGACATCTTCTTGGTAACATCCAGCTAGAGAAACCATGGGCCACAAAGAGCTTACAAAGCAGGTACGGGATCTCATTGTTGAAAAATATAAATCAGGAGAGGGTTACAAAAAAAAAAAAAATCCAAGGCACTGGATATACCATGGAACACTGTAAAGACAATAATCAACAAGTTGAGAAAATCTGGCACAACAGTGACACTAGTAAGAACGCTTAGATGTCGCTCTAAAATTGATGAGAACAAATCTGGTCAAGGAGGCTGCCAAGAGGCCTACAGTAACATTAAAAGAATTGCAGCAATTTCTGGCAAGTACTGGCTGCTCCCTACATGTGACAACAGTCCTGAATTCTTCATATGTACGAGGTTCGTTAGCGAGACGGAAGCCTTTTTTTTAACCAAAAACAAAACAAAATATCCAAGCCTGGCTAAAGTTTGCAAAAAAAAAAAAAAATTCTATTTCTCAAAACCATTTGGAGTAATATGTTATGGTCTGATGAGACCAAAGTTGAACATTTGGTCATAATACCAAAAGATATGTTTGACGCAAAACTTTGGCACTAAGCCTCACGGCTTCTGCTAAAACACTTGTCAAGATGCAGAGGAATGTTTTTCACTTTATTATTTGGTTGCAATTTCACAATAAAGGTAGAAAAGGGTCTGACGTGATTTATCTTGGTTTCTTTTTTTTTTTTTTCTCTTTTTTTTTACATCACAAAAACCTGCCATTTTAACAGGGGTGTGTAGACTTCTTATATATATATATATATATATATATATATATATCCACTGTATATTCAGTATCTCTCAGTTAAGGCCATATCACTAAATAGTGTCAGTACACCAGTAATGTTTATACTATTTAGGCATCCTATGTAGTGTGTAGGATGTGGTTTGGGACACACTGTGAATACTCCTTGAATGTGTATTAGTTGCCTCTCAAAGTCATCAGATTCATCCACGATGTGGGGAAGAGCACAGCACAACCTACATTAAAAAATGTTCTTCCACCTGTCCCTCACAATAGCTTTATCTACCAAAGATATAGACATTTTACATTCTGCAGCTTTAGGATTTCTGTCCCTTACCATGATAAAGAAAAACAAAAAGACTGGATATAAGATTTCTGTGCCTGGGCTTTTTTTTTTTTTTTACAGGTTCAGCTCAAGCAAGAGTTTAATGTTACTGCTAAGGGATCTGGTGCTGGAGTTCTTAAAGTGAGTATTCATGGATACTAGAAAGCCCTTTGTTTCGTATTTGTAGTTGTATTTATTCCAATTTATGTTTTTTTTTTTTATATATATAGGTAGTGACACTTTATTATGCTAGACCCATAGAAAAGAAGAGCGACTGCACAAAGTATGATCTTTCTGTTGAAATGAGAAGAGAGCGAGAGGGTAAGATTGACCTGGCTTCTAAATCCCTGCATTCGACTCTATTTCCATTTGTGCTGCCAAAACAATAAACTATTTTTGTTTTTGAGATATTATAAAATATCCCTGCTATAATGTTTTGCTGCTCTAACATTTATCTCTCAGTATCATATCCAGAAGCTGAAGAAAGTTACGAGGTCATCATTGACATTCTGTGAGTATATTTCAAAATAAAGGGCATGTAGATCTACACAGTCATTAGTTTATTTCTAATTCTGATTCTTAATTAAGTTTTGTTATTAAAACATTAAAACCTATTAATATTAACCAATTAATTGGACATTTTTGGAATGAACTTTTCTTCCTTTTTAATACATGAATCCAGTTTTAAGGATCCGAACAGAGATGCCACTATGACTATTCTGGATATCAGCTTGCTGACAGGATTTTTGGTGGATGAAAACGATCTTACAGATGTAAGCGGAAATCTGGCAGATGCTTACAGATAGTTCTGGCCTTGTGACAATGATTTCTGTACAATAAGCATTAGAAATATTTTTCACAGAAGGCGATGTCTGACAATTGTTTTTTTTTTGTTTTGTTTTGTTTTGTTTTTACTCATAATCTCAGCTAACCAGTGGGAGGGACAAATACATACAGAAGTTTGAGATGGACAAGCAGCTTTCAGAACGAGGCTCCCTCGTTATTTACGTAGATAAGGTACATTTAAAGGGTTTTATATTTGTAGTATTAAAATGTGGTTAAAGTTGCTCTGTTGAAGATGATTTGCTCTCTTGTCAGGTATCACACACTGTTCCAGACAGGATTGTTTTCAGAGTGCACAAGATAACCAAAGTAGCTTTGCTTCAACCTGCTGCTATCAGTGTGTACGAGTACTACTCTCCAGGTAAACAGTGTACACACACCCACACACATACACCCACACACCCAACCACACCCGCATGAACCCTTGTATTCTTTGTAGGGGAACGTTGTGTGAAGTTCTACCATCCGATAAAGAAAGATGGAGCCCTGAACAGATTGTGCATTGGCCAGGAGGGTCTGTGCCAGTGTGCTGAAGGTACACACATTTACAGCTAACAAATACAATCAATATAAACTAATGGAATCAGGAATAATATAGCTGTAATTCTGGAGAAATTATTAAACTGATCATATATATATATATTTTTTTAATTTCTCTGATTCCAATATCTAATTGCGCATATTATACAAAATAAAAATTATTAAGTGGTTTAATTTAAATGTTTAAGTAAAGGGCTTTTTGTTTTATTTTTTGCATATCTGTGCAAGTGTTAAGAGAGAAATGTTCTATATTAACTGACACAGAAAACTGCAGTATCCAGAAGAAACAGAAAATTGAAGAGAAAGACCGGGAGAAAAAAGCCTGTGAAGCCGACATGGATTACGGTGAACACTGAGAACTATTTATATACCAGATTCAGACCCAAGCAAACATGCTACCTGCACACATTTCTCACTCCCTGTATTCATGTCGTGCTATAATATATAACAAATCAAATCTCTGTAATATGTATAATGGTGAAAAAGAAAAATAATATTGTTTTAATGCATGTATTTTGCAGTTTATAAAGTCAAAGTAGTGAGAGTGGACCAGAGCCCAAACACGGATTTCTATGAAATGAAGATTGAAGGGGTCCTGAAAGAAGGTATGTCTTAATAATCTGTATGACTGTAAATCACAGTAATGCAATTTTAAACATTGCTTCACTAACATCTATAAGTACGCATTAAACCAAGGTCAGGGTTCTGTTTGTTGTTAACGCTGTGTATACGATACATAATGCAATGTGACATAAAGGGAGGCCGGTGTTAGAACGACATGATACAGCTCGTATACAGTATGAGATAATAGGAACTTTTGTCAGACATTCCACAACATTAGACCTCATTTATCAACTTTGTGTGTAAATGTTTGCATAAGTCAAACAAAGGTTTTGGAAATGCTGAATTTATTCATACTTGCAAGTGCATGTTAGGGGTGTAACACTTTGTGTCATGATTTGATTTGATCCACAATACTTCATGATTTTGATTCAATTCAATTCTTAAAATATTATGAACAGAATTTGAATGAAGGAAAACATATGACTGACTTTTTTTTCTGAATTTAAAAAAAAAAAAAAAAAAAAGCAAAACAATTCATACAAAATATACTACAGGTTCACTATATCCTAAAAATAAATAAATAAATGTATAAATTCTCCCAAAAATTTTGATTGAATAATAACCTGGGAAACATTATTGAGCTGTTTAGCAGAAATAGAGCTCGGTTAGGGCAAAAATGCCTGGTTTCCTCATCCTCTGTTGTAGTTTGAAAGCTATGGAAGAGTTCTTTTAAACCGTTACAACATGGTCCTATAACCATATAACGTGTGATGCATGTTGATTCTTGCGATCCGGAACTATCGGGCTATCAGACTTCACAAGTGCAGATCTCACAGGCTCTCCACAAAACAATGCAATCAGGTGACCAGTGTGCTCTCTATATAATTTAACTCAAAATTGTGTCCCAAATCACATACTATTGGTGTGTGTGTAAAATTGAACAAACAGTTGTGTTAATGTAAGGTTTTAGTCTGAATTTAATATTTGTAACACTCAGTTTGTGGATTTTATTTTGAAAAAATGGTATTGAACGTTTATTTAATCCATCCAATGAATCAATTAATCGAAAAAATAATTGGCCGATTACTCGATTATGGAAATAATCGTTAGTTGCAGCCCTAGAAGCAGGTGCAAGGCACAGCTCATATGCATGGAGTGACGTCCACAAACCTCCATAAAGTTCAAGTGCACAGATAGCTGGGTAAAGCAGAAAGTGGAAGTTGACTCGAAATTAACGATCAGGGTAAAGTCTGAAAAAATTTTTAAATCCTGCAAATACTAAAAATATTGTTGTTTTTTTTAAATTTGGCTGTCTATGTCCATGTCCATTCAAGGGAAGTTCCGGCAAGTTTAAGTGTTACCAGACAAATTCATGTGTTTGGGGTTTATTCTACAGGTTCTGACCCAGACGTACATGAAAAGCTGAGGAGCTTCATGGGTCATGCTAACTGCAGAGAGTCTTTTGGATTCGAGCAAGGCAAGAGCTACCTCATCATGGGCCGAAGTGCTGACCTACCAAGGATAGACGGAAAGTATGTTAACTCATCAGCTAATCACCAAAGTCTGAATTTGGTGTAGTAGAAGAGGGAAAACACAAATATCTGTAGTTTTCAGCAGTGCATGATAATGAGGTTTTCTGTGTGATTGGGCCCTCATTTCTATCATTTGTTGTTGTCAGGCTGCAGTACATCTTGGGTGAGCAGACGTGGATTGAATACTGGCCCACAAGGGAGGAAGGTCAAACTTCTCAATACAGAGACAAATACATCGGCATCAGTGGACTGGCTCAAGTCCTTACTGACTTTGGATGCACTACATAAAATGGATTTCTTTTTTCTTTTTTTCTATACAACTTTCCAAAATTATTTTCTATTGCTGTGATGGTGAATTTACTACCGTCACTCACCTTAGCAACCATCCATCCTAACATTCATCCTATGATGTAAAAGCTTCCTGTGATATCTAAAAGGAAACCACTGAATAAACTTCTTTTTGTCCTCCTATGATTCTATTGCACATTTTTTAAACATTTGTTGAATTACATCGTATTGTACATTCTTCACAGTTGGGCAATGTATCTGGACGGGTTTGGAACTTTTACCACAATGTGGTTTCCATATTAGTCTGATCAAAGCCACTATTAAAATGACGGTCATGCTCATACTAGACAATTTTAACAGTTAAGTAAAATAAGTACAGTGGGGGGGGGGGGGAAGGTATTTGATCCCCTGCTGATTTTGTACGTTTGCCCTCTGACAAAGAAATGATCAGTCTATGATTTTAATGGTAGGTGTATTTTAACAGTGAGAGACAGAATAACAACAAAAAAATCCAGAAAAATGCATTTCAAAAAAGTTATAAATTGATTTGCATTTTAATGAGGGAAATAAGTATTTGACCCCTTCGACTTAGTACTTGGTGGCAAAACTCTTGTTGGCAATCACAGAGGTCAGACGTTTCTTGTAGTTGGCCACCAGGTTTGTACACATCTCAGGAGGGATTTTGTCCCACTCCTCTTTGAAGATCCTCTCCAAGTCATTAAGGTCTCAAGTTTGGCATTTGGCAACTCGAACTATCTCCACAGATATTCTATGGGATTAAGGTCTGGAGACTGGCTAGGCCACTCCAGGACCTTAATGTGCTTCTTCTTGAGCCACTCCTTTGTTGCCTTGGCTGTGTGTTTTGGGTCATTGTCATGCTGGAATACCCATCCACAACCCATTTTCAAGGGAAGGAGGTTCTCACCCGAGATTTGACGGTACATGGCCCCATCCATCGTCCCTTTGATGCGGTGAAGTTGTCTTGTCCCCTTAGCAGAAAAACACCGCCAAAGCATAATGTTCCCACCTCCATGTTTGATGGTGGGGATGGTGTTATGACTTGGGGTCATAGGCAGCATTCCTCCTCCTCCAACCACGGCGAGTTGAGTTGATGCCAAAGAGATCTGACCACAACATTTTCACCCAGATCTCCTTTGAATCATTCAGGCAAACTTCAGACGGGCCTGTACATGTGCTTTCTTGAGCAGGGGGAACTTGAGGGCGCTGCAGGATTTCAGTCCTTCACGGCGTAGTGTTACCAATTGTTTTCTTGGTGACTATGGTCCCAGCTCCCTTGAGATCATTAACAAGATCCTCCCGTGTAGTTCTGGGCTGATTCCTCACCGTTCTCATGATCATTGAAACTCTATGAGGTGAGATCTTGCATGGAGCCCCAGACCGAGGGAGACTGACAGTTTCTTCCATTTGCGAATAATCTCACCAACTGTTGTCACCTTCTCACCAAGCTGCTTGGCGATGGTCTTGTAGTCCATTCCAGCCTTGTGTAGGTCTACAATCTGGTCCCTGACATCCTTGGACAGCTCTTTGGTATTGGCCATGGTGGAGAGTTTGGAATCTGATTGATTGATTGCTTCTGTAGCAGGTGTCTTTTATACAGTGTAACGAATCAAAAGCATTACTAGCATTATTCTTTTCCACCAGAATAATGTAATGGATCAACTTTAAACATGAAACGAAACAGAAGTGCACGCTTGGATTCAACGCACCTTTTTAAAGGAGAGGAGTTTTAAAGCGTGCCCGCATTATCTACCAGAATGTGTAGTAACTCGGATGAATCTGCAACGTTTAAAAATATTCTCCACCAGTTACAATTTATGTAACAAAAAAAAAAAAAGATGTTTAACACGTTTAAATGTATTCTCCAATTTATATAAGGAATTAGCTCGACTGGCGTGAAATATATCTATATATCTAATCAACGCGTGTTGTGACCAGTTATAAATATACATCAGCCATGAAAGGGAATTCATGTATGTGCACATATACATATAGATAATTAACTACAACGGATTATAATTAATCATGACTATGTATGTGGCCTAGATCAGCTTTATGAACTCTAAAGAGTGAGTTTATCCTTCTGGCCAGGAAGAATTAACTCACGAAGTTTGTTATTAAAGATTATAGCGGGTAATCGAGATCTTATGCAGCGTTTAATTTACTCATCACGTGACCAAAACAGAGAAAATCAAGCGTGGGATAATAGATTTCAATAGCTAGATGTAACTATGGATACACACGACTAACTCTAAGCAAAACATGCCTATGTACATCTATATACAATGAGAAGAAAAGGTAGAGAGAGAAAGAAATGAAATAAGAGGGAGTGGCAGACAGAAACACAACTAATTAGCCTTTTTCAAAAATCAGCACGAACTTAATTCTCCTGTAACACAGGGGTCCAATCTTAAACGCAGATATAGGTCATTAACTATACTTGCATAGTCTCAGAGTTGAGAGTTTGTGCGAGGTCGTGTAGAGTTCGCTGGTTTGTTGCGCCGTTTGAAAAGGCGTGAGCCGTGAGGCAGTTGCATCCTTTGTCCGGGAGAGAGAGAGAGATCCTGGATTCCTCTTCCCGGGGCACGTGGCCCCTGGGGAGAGAAACCGGAAGGAGTGTAGAAGTGAAGTTGAAGAGTGACAAGTGAACTCTAACTCAACATGAAGAAGAGCGTGGTATTGTTTTAAAGACAACACCAACGCACACGCCTCTTTGGGCTATGGGCCAATCAGGAAGTTGGGTTTGCATGTCCGGATGAACTCTCTTTGTCTGGTCTCGGACCCTAATTTAAATGTCCAGGGAGGAGCTGGGTTATACCGTGTTATAAATGAAGTTAAGAGAAAACATGAAACGATGTATCCCATTGCAATATGATATGCATAATCAATCCGGGTATCTCGAGACGATTAACTACATACCAAATTCGATGGACTTGTAAAGAATATTATGAATAAAACCTGGTTACAGACATTTAAAATGATATGCTAAATTAAAACTATCTAAAGTCATTAAGGTTAGTTACATAAACACACAATATATGTAAACAAGATAACATCACACTATTTAGGCATCGAATAATTACATATAATTACACGTTACTTTGAAAAGAGAGAGATTTCTCCATTGTGTGTGTAAGGTAAGCTTGTGTGTGTGTGTGTGTGTGTGTGTGTTTGTGTGTGTGTGTGTGTGTGTGTGCGCGTGTGTATGTCCAGAAGAGGGGGCTGGCGTTCTTCTAATGTCCCACCGGTCCTTGGTCACCTTTCTCCTCTGGCCTTCTGACTTTGAGGCTAATCTATGTGGTCGTAAACAGAGATTAGATTAGAGATTTACAGGCCCTTGGTCGGAGTTTTGGTGGACCCCTGCTGACGAACTAATCGTGAAGTTTCCCAGACGTTCAGTCATCAAAGGTTTCTTTTATTGCAGGGGTAAGTCCTGTGTGGGTTCCAGAGAAACTTTTGCATTCCAAAGAGCATCTGGCCGCAGGAGGCCTCTCGGGGTTATTCTCGGTCACCTGAGTGACGAAATTTTCTATGTTCTGTCTGGGTTAATTCAGAAATCAGTTTGAGCATCGTCATACGCTACAACAGGTAACAAGCTGAGATTAGGAGCACTCCCTTAATATTAATATTAATACACCGATCAGCCATAACATTTAAAACCACCTGCGTAATATTGTGTAGGTCCCCTTTCTGCCACCGAAACAGCTCTGACCCATCCAGGCATGGACTCCACAAGACCTCTAAAGATGTGTTGTGGTATCTGGCACCAAGACGTTAGCAGCAGATCCTTTAAGTCCTGTGACTTGCGAGGTGGGGCCTCCATGGATGGGACTTGTTTGTCCCGCACATCACACAGATGCTCGGTGGGATTGGGATCTGGGGAATTTGGAGACCAAATCAACACCTTGAACTCTTTGTCATGTTCCTCAAACCATTTCTGAACAATTTTGGTAGTGTAGCTAGGCGCATTATCCTGTTGAAAGAGACCACTTTCAGTGGGCTATGAAGGGGTGTACTTGGTTTGTAGCAATGTTTAGGTAAGTGGTACGTGTCAATGTAACATCCACATGAATGCCAAAATAAAAGGTTTCCCAGCAGAACATTGTCCAGAGCATCACACTGCCTCAGCCGGCTTTCCTTCTTCCCAGAGTGCATCCTGGTGCCATCTCTCCCCCAGGTAAGTGACACACACGCACCCCACCATCCACATGATGTAAAAGAAAACGTGATTCATCAGACCAGGCCACCTTCTTCCATTGCTCCATGGTCCAGTTCTGATGCTCATATGCCTACTGTATGGCTACGCGGCCCCATACGCCACAAGCTGTGATGCACTGCGTGTTCTGACACCTTTCTATCATAGCCAGCATTAACTTTTTCAGCAGTTTGTGCTACAGTAGCTCTTCTGTGGTATTGGACCATATGGGCTAGCCTTCGCTCCCCGTTTGCATCAGTGAGCCTTGGGCGCCCATGACGCTGTCGCCAGATCACTGCTTGTCCTTCCTTGGACCACTTTTGTTAGGTACTAACCACTGCATACCGAGAACACCCCACAAGGCATGCCGTTTTGGAGATGCTCTGACCATCTAGCCATCACAATTTGGCCACTTGTCAAAGTTGCTCAGATCCTTACGCTTGCCCATTTTTCCTGCTTCCAAGACATCAACTTCAAAAACCGACTGTTCGCTGCCTAATATATCACACCCTTTGACAGGTGCTACTGTAACCAGATAATCAATGTTATTCCCTTGATCTGTCAGTGGTTTTAATGTTATGGCTGATCTGTGTACATTAGGGAAAAAATTAAAACCAGGCAGTCTTATATAAAGCAGCAAATATAAAACAGAAAAGGTTGTTTATAAAGGGTAAGCAGTGGCAATAAATTGTTTCTGAAAATCTGTAGCCTAGAACTATTGAGATTATATGTGAGGTGGTCGGGTTTTATGCCAAGAATAAACGTTGACATCTCTACTTTAAGAAACCAAAACAAAACTTTTTATCAAACTGCCATGGACATGATTTTGTTTAGATTACATTCTAAACTTGCCTTGGTGTATGCTTGCAAAGATCATGTTGTGTAAGAAGCCAGATTAACAAATGCAGCAGTAAGAACGGTGCTTAGAGATGTCTAAAAACTTGCTAGCTAAGTGTGACTGCAAAATGGACATAAGCCTAATTAATTCTGTTTGTAATCAGATACCAGCTGTCAAAATGTCTGCGATGCTCCTGCACCGTCACATCATCAAAACAATGAAGAGTGCTTACATGATCTGTACAGACGACAGCACACAGACTTTAAATGACCTCACAGAAAGAGTGAATGGATCTGCGATTATTTCCCCACCAATGTTAGTGTGAACAGAGATCAGTGGAGTGAAGAGACGATGATAAGGCTTGTGTTGAAACACCACAAGTGACTTTTGACTCAGGTGATGAGATAGAGACTGCGTCAGAATATCCCTACTACCCTACTACACAGTACAGTAGGGGAAAAGCAGTACGCCAAAGCAGTAGTATGTCCAAATTCTCAGTATTCATGAAATAGTAGGCGAGAAACACCCGGACGACCTACTGCTTCCACCTCGATTTTGTAGTTTTGTAGTTCGAACCAGTGCACACTGCACTGTCCCATAATGCAATGGGACTGTCACGGAAGAGCTGTCAGAACCAAACATAGCGGAAGTCAGTGTGTCGGCTCTTTTCAAGTGTAAGTGCTAAAGGTATTAAATGTTGTTCCTTGTGGTTAAACGGTACTTGTTAAACAACACCTGAGTAAATTGTTAACATGTTGAAGATGTAAACAAGAAAAAACAGTTGCTCTAATCTGGTGGGCTCTTTAAGTTTCTGCGGTTATGATGATGTCGTAGGTCACATGACAATGTGAACATGTCAGATGTAGCATGTCCGGATTGTATTCATACTACACATATGTACTGATCAGTACGTCCTGTCGAAATGCAGTATGTACTGTCACAGAACAGGTATGTGACTTTAGACACAGCTAGAGACCAGTGTGGATGATGCTGTTAAATGATCGGCATTTATGACTACAAACTTATAATTCTCTAAAGATTGGCAGTAATGTTTTTCCCATGCATAGATTAGGTTATACAGTGGGGGAAAAAAGTATTTGATCCCCTGCTGATTTTGTACGTTTGCCCACTGACAAAGAAATGATCAGTCTATAATTTTAATGGTAGGTGTATTTTAACAGTGAGAGACAGAATAACCACAAAAAAATCCAGAAAAACGCATTTCAAAAAAGTTATAAATTGATTTGCATTTTAATGAGGGAAATAAGTATTTGATCCCCCATCATTCAGCAAGATTTCTGGCTCCCAGGTGTCTTTTACACAGGTAATGAGCTGAGATTAGGAGCAGTCTCTTAAAGGGAGTGCTCCTAATCTCAGCTTGTTACCTGTAAAAAGACACCTGTCCACAGAAGCAATCAATCAATCAGATTCCAAACTCTCCACCATGGCCAAGACTAAAGAGCTGTCCAAGGATGTCAGGGACAAGATTGTAGACATACACAAGGCTGGAATGGGCTACAAGACCATGGCCAAGCAGCTTGGTGAGAAGGTGACAACAGTTGGTGAGATTATTCGCAAATGGAAGAAACTGTCAGTCTCCCTCGGTCTGGGGCTCCATGCAAGATCTCACCCCGTGGAGTTTCAGTGATCATGAGAACGGTGAGGAATCAGCCCAGAACTACACGGGAGGATCTTGTTAATGATCTCAAGGCAGCTGGGACCATAGTCACCAAGAAAACAATTGGTAACACACTACGCCGTGAAGGACTGAAATCCTGCAGCACCCGCAATGTCCCCCTGCTCAAGAAAGCACATGTACAGGCCCATCTGAAGTTTGCCTGAATGATTCAGAGGAGAACTGGGTGAAAGTGCTGTGGTCAGGTGTGGTCAGATCTCTTTGGCATCAACTCAACTCGCCGTATTTGGAGGAGGAGGAATGCTGCCTATGACCCCAAGTCATAACACCATCCCCACCGTCAAAAATGGAGGTGGGAACATTATGCTTTGGGGGTGTTTTTCTGCTAAGGGGACAGGACAACTGCACCGCATCAAAGGGACGATGGACGGGGCCATGTACCATCAAATCTTGGGTGAAAACCTCCTTCCGTCAACCAGGGCATTGAAAATGACCTTAATGACTTGGAAAGGATCTGCAAAGAGGAGTGGGACAAAATCCCTCCTGAGATGTGTGCAAACCTGGTGGCCAACTATAAGAAACGTCTAACCTCTGTGATTGTCAACAAGGGTTTTGCCACCAAGTACTAAGTCGAAGGGGTCAAATACTTATTTCCCTCATTAAAATGCAAATCAATTTATAACTTTTTTGAAATGCGTTTTTCTGGATTTTTTTGTGGTTATTCTGTCTCTCACTGTTAAAATACACCTACCATTAAAATTATAGACTGATCATTTCTTTGTCAGTGGGCAAACGTACAAAATCAGCAGGGGATCAAATACTTTTTTCCCCCACTGTAAATGTAGCGGTAGGTGGGGCATATTTCAGGGAATTATTAATGAAATCTTTAATGGTGTTTTTTTTTCCTCTCCTTTTTCACTTTTTGGGATAACCAGATTTTAAAAATAAAATGTTTATTTTTAAATAAAATTCTAATTCAAGTGAATCGCTGCCACCAGTCCATCATGAGCACTTTATTTCAGGTCAATATGCTACAGTAGCTATCTAACTCTGCCCTGCGTTGTTAAATGTTATTACTTTGTCAGTGACATTAACATTAGCCGAATCAGCAGTGCAGGGGCTCCAGACCTGGGGCCGGTTGCACCAGCTGGACGTATACCTGGTTGTAAGACTAGGCTGGACGGAAAATGCACCTGTATAGGAGTGCTCAAGCGCAGGTGTGTGCGTGGCTTATGATTAAGCCTATTTATTTTAGCCTGCACCTAAAGTGGTATTGGTTATTATGCATAGCTACTGCATATAGGCATACTAACGACTTTTTTAAGATTCCACTGCTTGCACAGTGAAATCAGGATGGAGCCAGAGAGGGCATGTACCATCATGTGTGCAGCAGCTGTGCTGCACAACATTTGCATAGCTAAGAGAGTGCCTCTCCCAATGGAAGATTTGGGACCAGTGGAGGCAGAGGTGGAACAAAAGCCGCAGAGGATGTGACGGCTCGTCTCTTCAGAAGCAATATAATCCGACTGCTCAGTCTATAAAAGAACTGCAATAAGAACTGTAGCTTTTTAATAATTTTGTTACATCAATATTTCACATTTTTATTGTCTCAAAGCATAAGCAAAATGAATAACACAGTCAAGCTGTGCAAAAACGATTGCCGGCATAAGGTTTGTATTCATTAATATTATTTCGCCAGCTTGTAAATAAATTATTTATTGATTCAATTGTGTATGTTGAGAAATAAAATAAGATTGCTGATGAAGATGTTTTAAAAGAATTATTTAGATGTATGGGATAAATATAATAGATATTCAGGAATTTATAGTATATTTCTTTTATCTATAATTATTGTTTGGGATTATTTAGATGTTCATAAACACACTGTCATTCTGACGATTGTGTAGCCGGCCCTTCGCTCTAATAGCTGGATTTCTAATGCAAGTTTCCGTTTCTGGAGCTCAAGCTTCTCCTTTTCCACCCTTAACTTCTCCGTCTCCATCTCCACTCTCATAATTTCTTTCTCCAGTAAAACAGATCGGAGATCCGGATCTCTTAGCCTTCGAGCAGGTACAGTTGGCGTTTTTTTCGGAGCTGTCCGCGATGCTGAAGGGGGGGGGGGGGGTTGGGATTCTCTACAAGAGATGCAGCTCCATTAAAAATAAAACTTGCTTCATAAATTTGTGTAGACTATTATGTACAGCCAGTGGAAACAGGTTAGCAACGTGAATGGCTTGGCAACTATCACTGCGGTAGAACGTGTCCGCGTGGACGCGCATCGGCCACGCCGGGCGTAGCTGCACCTAGTTGTAGTTTTAGATTGTGCAACAGGTGTAAATATTTATCACAAGGTTTGACGTAGCTAATCCCGGCGTAGGGCTTACACACAACTGTTTTTATGTCCAGCTGGTGCAACCGGCCCCTGGAGTTGGAAGCTGCACTTGTTAACCACTTACGTCAAAATAAAACATTGTTTGAACTATGTGTTTCTGTTCTATTTAGTCCTAACTTTAACATTCATATTTCTCTATACACATATTTAAATCTCCACAGATGAGTTTGCTCAGCTATGTTAGCTAGCTGGCTACGTTACAGGGCAACTGTGAGGTTTATCTCAGTAGCAAATATCGCTAACATTAGCCAAACTTAGGTACTTACCTGATAACTTACCCTCGCTCCAGGAAAACATGAATTTGGTGAGTTTTCTACTAAGTAGTTAACAGTTAAGGACTTGGCAGGTTCTTATTTTATTGACTTTGCTGATATACTGCTTTTTCTCTTCAGAAGTAAGATGAATAGTAGCCATCTTCTACCTCTAGTTATATTCGCGCTGAAATTCGTGCGCGGCCAAATATGGCGGCCGCAACAGTCCAATCACGTGACCTACATACTAACCTTATTATTACTAATAATACACTGTATTAAGTCCCACTAGCCCGCTTAAAATAAACTACACATTTCCAAACTACAGTTTAGAAAATGTTAAACATCCCTTTCACTGGTGCAAACCCTGATAAATTAATAAAATATAAGTCATTTGTTTGAGTTTTGTAACTAATGGCAACACTAAACTGACCTGGCTCGTGCAGCGGCTTGTCCTCTAGTTCGCACCAACTATTAATTTAATGTTAAAAATGACTAACCATCCGGACACACAACATCTCTGGGTGCATAAACAGCTATTTATAAGGATCACGCAACTATTTGTGTAAAATTATTCCGCTTTCGGACATTAACGGTCCATTTCGTGCTGGGTGATGACGTCAAACGGATCTTAAAGGGCTACACACACCTTTTTTTCCCCTTGGAATTCATTTTAATCCCGCCTGATTATAAAAATAATATTTGATTTATTTACACCTAAAATGTGTTTTAAAGTCCCCATAAACATACTGAGTATATTCTGCAATCAGTATGGTGTCAACAACATGTAGTTAAATTAGTAGTTCATGGTAATGTGCCCTGTCAGCATTAAAATATTACAGTGTGTTGCATTTTGTGTTGAAATATTTCATTCATTTTAGAATCAATCTAGAGCATGTATACACAAATTCATAGTGATCGTATAGGGATGGAGTGTGCCATACATTTCTATTACTATTGATAATATTAGACAATGCATATCTTATTACTATATGGAATACACATACTTCTGAATATACAGTACTCATTAGATCTCTTGAACATTATCCTTCTTGGAAGAGTTTTATGGTTGGTTGCTATAACAAAGTAAAAGAATACAGAAAATTTTTTTTTTTTAAAAAGAAATATTCTAACATAGTGGGAAACACTAGAAATAACAGCACATCCAATCGCATGGTAAAACCTACTGCCCAGTAAATTACATAATTACTAGGCCTAGCATGGTGCAACAGGGGTATACAAAGTTCGTCCCCAGGGCCAAATGTGGGCCGCAAATAGAAGTTGTTGGCCCACGGCTTCTCCCTTTCTTCTCTCTTCTCTCTTAGAATGTATGAAAGGTGCTCCACCAGCCAACACATTGCAATGGTGGCAGCAGATTGTTTACAATTAGCTAAGATTCAAGAGCTTTTTTTTTCTCTGACTACACCTAGAAATTAATTAGTAAAGTAAAAAAAAGTTTTTAAAAAAAAAAGCGATTTCTGTTACAAAACCGAAGGAAGGCTGGATGCAGTTGCGGTGCAAAATCCGTCACTTTATTAAGAACACAAACAGAAAGTAAATCAGGACAAAAGCAAGGCTTAGGCAGTTCCAAAAAAAACAGGCAAAGGTTCAAAAATACCGGCAGTCGGTTTTATCAAGGGCTAGGCAAAGTACAAAAAATCCTGATACTGGTTCATTAGGTCATGGACTAAGAATATCATCAGTCTGAAACCTCTGTCGGGGAAGTAAAATAGTACAAAAAGCACACAGACAACACTTTATATATATATATATATATATATTCCAGAACAGAGAAGAGTCTTGATATATGCCTTCCTTGTACCCTGAGAGATGGTGGGACCAGTCGAGCAGTGCTAGAGGATCAGAGGGAGCATGTTGCAGTGCAGGATGTGATAACTGCTTTGAGGTAAGTGGGTGCTGGTCCGTTTTTGCTTTTGTAGACAAGCATCAGTGTTTTAAATCTGTTGCGGGCAGCTACAGGAAGCCAGTGGAGGGAGCATAGCAGTGTGGTGGTGTGGGAGAATTTAGGAAGGTTGAAAACAAGTTGAGCAGCTGCATTCTGGATCAGTTGCAGAGGTCGAATCTATTTATTTATTTATTATTTTTTATTTAACCTTTATTTAACCAGGAAAGGCTCTTGAGATTATAAATCTCTTTTTCAAGAAGAGATTTTTCAAGCATCCTGGCCAAAATAGGCAGCAGCAAGTCATTTTATTATTATTATTATTATTATTATTATTATTATTATTATTATTATTATTATTATTATTAGTTACATTTATATAGCGCTTTGAGTGTCTAGAAAAGCGCTATATAAATGTAACTAATAATAATAATTATTATTATTATTATTTACATAGTACAGGGGGGAAATCTACTCAACCACCACCAGTGTGTAGCCTCCACCTGGATGATGCGACGACAGCCATAGTGCACCAGAACACCCACCACACACCAGCTATTGGTGGAGAGGAGAGTGATGTAGCCAATTCAGGGATGAAGATTATTAGGGGGCTATGATAGGCAAGGGCCAATTGGGCAATTTCGCCAGAACACCGGGGTAATACCCCTACTCTTTATGAGAAGTGACCTGGGAATTTTAATGACCACAGAGAGTCAGGACCTCACAATTACAAACAGACAACATAAAACAAAAAGTCAAAAGTACAATCAAAAACCAACTACACTACTTAGAAACATTAGCAGGACAAGGAATCAGTCTCAAAAGCGTTCATCAATGACTTAAAAACACTTAGTGGAACAAGTTTTTCCGTTTTTAGGCTACATTTTTAGTCTCGCAATGCCAAGAGACTGAGCAAGCATCTGAGTGGCCTGTGTGGATAGAAATGGACGAATCCTTCTGATGCTGTAAAGTAGAAATCAGTATGAGCGTTTCAGATTAGTTGATTGTTGATGGTTGCCCCAAGGTGGTGTGGAGTGACCGAAGGTTGGATCAGAGAGTTGTCCGGGGAGATCACAAGATCCTGATGTGGAGATGAATCACCTGGGATGAACAGCAGTTCAGTTTTGCTGGGATTAAGTTTTAGCTGATGAGCTGCCATCCATGATGAGATGTCTACCAAACATGCTGCGATGTGAGCGGAAACATGAGTGTCTGAGGGAGGGAAGGAGAGGATAATCCTTCCGATAAAATACTCGGTTGTTTACTTGTAATAATTTGGCAGCCTCTCTATCTGAAGCAGTTGACAACATAAATTTAAATCTGAGCAGTTCAGGGTTTGGCTCAAAGCTACAGTGCCTCTGTGGTAATGCTGGGAACCGAACTTGTCTCTCTTTGTTTCTCTGTTTCTATCGGTCATGCACACACGCACACACGCACACACACACACACACACACACACACACACACACACACACACACACACAAAAATACATAACTATTGTTATTAATAAGAGACTGCAGCAGCATGTGAAGGAAGTTGAAATTCAGCAGCATAAAATCTGCAAGGTGGAAATACTCATCTTTAACACAGTTTAAAAACAGTTTTCATTTGCTGACCCCATTACAGTCAATAACAGACTCCTATGTGGCATTCCAAATGATCAAAGGTTGAATTGACACAAGATGCCAGCAATTCATCTGATTTACGGTAACTATGGTTGATTAACCCTTCACATGCCTAGTAGTCAGTGCAGAGTTATGGATAAGAGTTATAGATAATTGACTTGGCAAAGACCGTATGAGATTCCTGTAAATGTTAAACAACAAATGCAGTTTTCACAGGTGAAACCCAGCGCTCAAACCAAAGCTATTAATTGTTTAAATGATTAATCTAACAGAACACACCTGGGCAACAAGAAATGCCTGTCAGTCACATGTTCCAATATTTTTGATCACTTGAAAAATGGGTGGGCTCAAACAAAAGGTGCCATGTTCTAAGTTGTTTAACACATCTAGATGTAAATATCAGGAAATGAAAGCTGAAATTCTGATCTGTCGTCTCATATTCATCTTTTCATCTCAAACCCAAATGTCTTCAATGTATAGCAAAAAAAACAAGGATTGGCTTAGCGCAGTTGCTTAGTGGTTAGCACGTGTGCCTTGCACCTCCAGGGTTGAGGGTTCGATGCCCGCCTCTTCCCTGTGTGCGTGGAGTTTGCATGTTCTCCCTGTGCATCGGGGGTTTCCTCCAGGTACTCCGGTTTCCTCTCCCAGTCCAAAGACATGCACTGTCGACTGTCGATTGTCCGTGGTGTGTGAATGTGTGTGATTGTGCCCTGCAATGGGTTGGTATCCCGTCCAGGGTGTCCCCCACATTGTGGCCTGAGTCCCCTGAGATAGGCTCCAGGCTCCCTGTGACCAGAAAGCAGAACAGAAAATGCATGGATTGGCCTTTCTGTTTCAGTGCTTTTTGAGGGGACTGTATATAGGAAATACTGCTTTAATAAGTAGTTTACAAGCAAAGAATATACTTATAGAAAAGACTGCTTTAATAAATTGCTTATAAAAAGAAATAAGTTATTTTCCTATATATATATATATATATATATATATATATATATATATATATATATATTTCTATACATACATCTTTTTTTATTTCAATACTTTGCTTAATAAAGAAAATATACGTAAATATACCATGTAATCAGCAATTTCATAAATACTTTACAAACAGAAAAAGGTACATTTACAGAAAATGTTGCATTAATAAATAGCTTAGAGACATACAGTACTGTGCAAAAGTTTTAGACACACGCAAAGAAAAGCTGTAGAGCAAAGATGCCTTCAAAATAATGAAATTAAATGTTTCTACATTTAAAAAAAATAAAAATAAAAAATACCGTAAAGAGCAGTAAACAGTAGTAAATGAAACAAAGTCAATATTTGATGTGACGAAAAAAATAAGAATAAAAATTAAAACAGTCGTCTCCGGTACAATTAGTGCAGTTTTATAAGGAAATGAGCTGGTAAGTTTTATTGAGCATCTTGCAGAACCAGACACAGTTCTTCTGGACACTTTGACTTTCCCACTCGCTTCTTATTTCTGCAGCGAAACCCAGCAGCCTTCATTGTGTTTTTTGTCTGAAAAGTGTCTCTTACGTAACACGCTGCTTTCTTTAATGACATTTTTCTGTAAAATTTGAATTTTGTGCTAGAAAACTAATGTTTGGGAATCTAAAATGGTTTTTGTACTGACTTGATAATGCAGACGTCATAAAATAAATAAAAAATAATCTATATCAAAGTTTGTTCTAAAAAAAAAATAGGGCACCTAAAACTTTTGCGCAGTACTGTATACTAAACCCCCACTTTCCCTGAGTAGGTGGAGTGGGAAAGTAGTTGGTCTGTAGTTGGTCTCTAGAGGGGTGTGTTTTAGGTTCCTGTGTATAAAAGTTGCGGTACTGCTCGCTAACACACACTTCCTCAGACTGAGCCAGGACCAGCAGGCAGGATGCATGTGGACCTGGTGTGGCTGACGGCTGCGCTTCTGTCCTTCCCCCTGCTCACACTATGTGACCCACTGTGAGTATACACACACACACACACACACACACACTTTTCATATGTGTGTTTTTATTTTTCCACATGTGATTTCCCCCCCATTATTCAATTATTTTCACATAATTCACATACCTGTATACAGCATGTCTTTATTTAATATGACATTTTTTCCCTTTTGATTTATTTATTAATCACACATTTTTCACATGTTGTGCATGTGGCTTTATATTTCAGACATGATTACATATTGATCGCATAATGTATTTACTTGCACTTAGGGCATAATATGGTTAAATGCACACTTGTGCTTTTCACACAGATTTCTGCAAATATAATATGATATTTTAAGCATTTTAATGGTTTTACAAGGTAAAGTTATAATTAAAGTGCACTGGGGGAGAAATCTGTTTTCTAAATGCTATAGATTTGGTATGTTTTTCCCCCCACATTTTAACTCTCCACCCCTATTATACAATAGCTACCAAATGGGGAGGGTTGACCTGCTGCTTATGCTGCGTCACACACTTTTAGGAAAGCGCTATCCGTGATTGACAGGCAAGAGAGAGTAGGCCCCTCCCACCCAGAGTGCATGGACAATTCTGCTCTCTTGATTCAGATGAGCGCGTCATCGTCAGAATTCAGACTCCCAATCTCCTGATGAAAGGGTGAACGCTTTTCTGTTGCACCCCTCAGATTTTGTAGGTTTTATTAACGTTTAAAGTGATTTATCTGAAACAGCACACAGGTTTATGCGAAGGAAATTTACCTGTGTATAAAATGTCTTTTACCTTTACTTTACGTACATTTTTCTGTAAAGGAATGTCTGTGAGACCCCCGAACATGGACTCACCCCCAACGACACATTTTAATCTACTTATACACTACAGTTAAACTTATTAGAAAGAAAAAGAAAAAAAATTGGAAAACGTTTTCCTCTTTGTCGTAACAGCAACGTCCTGGTGGCCCCGAACCTGCTGCGGGTGGGCACCCCTGAGAGAGTGTTTGTGGAGGCGCAGGATTACAGTGGAAATGACTTCTCAGTGAAGATCATCGTGAAGAACCACCCACAGAAAACTACAGACCTGACAACTGAATCCGTCACCCTCACTGCTGCTAACAACTTCCAGGCTATTGTAAACATAAAGGTGGGTTCTCCGAGATCGCAGGACGAATCAAACAGTATCCATGCATGTCTTGGCATTTAACAAAAATAAATAAATAAATAAGAGATGCCTATTTTCCAGGAGTGGAAAAGTGAACACCGTGTAAAACATGAACTGAACTGGATTTTAAACCAGGGGTTCACAAAGAGGTTCTTTTTGTTTGCAGCCACTGACCCCTTTAACTGCAAAATAAATTCTATGGTCACATTTACTTTATATACATAATCCAAATATGGTATACATATTAAGCACATTGCTCGAATTTATACAATAATATTTTGACTATTTTTTGCAAGTATCAATCTTTTTGTTCCTGAACCTTTTGGCCGGCTTGTTTTTTGGGTTATTAGTAAGTTATTATAAGTAAGCGGTCAAACAATCTATAAGAACTCAACCATACATAACATAATTTAAATAATTTTATTCAATATATAAGAAATTATTAGTTTAATAATGAGATTTGTGATTTCCATCGCTGTTAAAAATAAATTAATTAATTAAACCACAGACCCCAGGTTATGCTTCACTGTTTTAAATCCTCTCTTTTGTCCAAACAACAAAATCTGCTATTTCAGAAATGGGATCTGAAACAAAATGGAGATTTCAGATGGTGTGGAGTAACTTATTAAATTTCTATAGTTATTGAACACTAAAATGAAGTGCATAATTTTGCTGTGGTTCAGATTCCTGACAATAAGGACTTCTTTAGCGATGACCCACTGGAGAAGCAGTACGTGTACCTGCAAGCTCAGTTTCCTTCAGGCGTGCTCGAGAAGGTGGTCCTAGTCTCCTTCCAGTCTGGCTACATATTCGTCCAGACAGACAAGAGCATCTACACACCTGGAAAACCAGGTAAAACAGTCTGGACTCACTGATGAAATATTACATGGACTGTCATGTGGCCAGCAGTAAAAGCATTGATGCAGGATGCAGTCCAAGAGCATTTGAAATTAAACAGCATTGAAATAAATTTTCATGGTGTGGTGTCAGGGATTGGAGTCAGAGGCAGATGCAAGTGCAGATAAGGTTTAATTGGTGCAATACAAAAACAAACATGACGTGAGCGCAACAAGCGCAAGACAAAGAGTGCTACCAGAGCCAGAACTTAAATACCCATACTCATTAGACATAAATGTGATTTAGGTGCATGTGATCTCATGATGTGCAGAGGCTAATGGGTAATGTAGTGCTGACACATGGCAGGATTCATGTTCAATGTTGGTGCCCTAATTAGTAAAAATGAACTAAATACAGTAGATAAATAAAAAAAAACTTAACGAGTAAATAATAAGTGAACTGAAACAACTTTTCCTGGCCTGCATGTATGTTGCGTATTGATTGTCTTTGTTCCAGTTCTTTACAGAATCTTCTCACTGACTCCTGATCTGCAGCCCATTGACCAGACTGGAGGAATCTTTGTGGAAATCATAGTAAGTGCTCAATCAACAACTCTGCTTCCATTTGACAGACTGTGACTGTTTCTGTGATTTAACCGTAAACCTAAAATAATGTATCTTCTGATTTTCTGGTCCTTTTACCCATCCATTATGTATTTACTGAAAGATATCAGAAAGACAAAGAAAAGTTATGTTACTGTTGGAGATTTGTGACTGATTTTAAATGTCCTAAATCACAAATGATGTTTCCTTTTCCCCAAGAATACTCAAGGCATCACAATTAACAGAGATACAATCTTCCCTAAGCAAGGGACCATAACAGGGTCATACAGCATCCCTGAAGTTGCCAAGTTAGTCCACTCCATTAATGCTTCTGATATGATGTGTTAGAAAACAGTAATTTAAGTTTAAATATCTGTGGAACTAATTATATCATGTCATACATAGAGAGACTATTTACGTGATCCCTCAGTTTTAATCTGAAATTCTACCTGCATTTTTTTCCCCTCTAAAGACCTGGAATATGGTCCGTAGTAACGCGGTTTAAAAACACCCCACAGAAGAATTTCACTGCTGAATTTGAAGTTAAAGAATATGGTATAGTTTATAATTAGACTACAAAAAAAAAACAACTATTTTTTGGTACTTCTACATGTGTGTTAAAATGTTGCTTTTCACTTTGCAGTGCTACCGAGCTTTGAAGTAGCATTAAAACCATCCAAGCCTTTTTTCTATGTGGATGATCAGGAACTTCAAGTGGACATAACTGCCAAGTAAGAAGAACATGTCAATGACAGTAAATTACTATAAATGAAAAGTTTAGCAAGTTGAATTGCAGTAAGTGCCTAAAATAAATAAGGAATAAACCACTGTGTTGCTGTTATAGTAAAATACTGCGAGACCGAGTGGTGCGATGAAGCAGAGTTGATGCTACTGTTACCAGAAGTTGATTATTTTCCTAAAACAGCAATATGGATAAACTCCTTTGTCCTGAAGACGTTCCCATGTCAGAAAACTAAAAGTCACAGCTTTACGTTTGACTGTTACAAAGAGCTGACACTGGAGACTCCTTCCATAAATGCTAAATAGACCGCTCCTTACAGAAAATTTCAATGATTACATACATTTTTAATCAATTTATGTCGAGCATTCGCTGTTTCTGTGAACGAGCTGTTACTATAGAGACGATAACGTATAAGAACGAGTGCATTAATATAAACCTGTGATTTCCAGCTACGCTACTGTCAGAGCTACTGTTATAGAAAATCAATCAACGCTTTCTGAATCAAATTTGAAGATTCAAATTCTTAATACACACAAAGATTATTAGTAGAAAAAAAAAAGAAAATAGTGGTTTATATTTTTAAACTTGGCCTGAAGCCCTGCTATTTGCAGGAATCTAACCTTTGTCAATTATATGCAGGTACCTGTTTGGAAAAAATGTGGAAGGCGTTGCGTTTGTGGTGTTCGGTGTTACGAGGGATGACACCAAAACCACTCTGACTGCCTCTTTAAAAAGAGAACAAGTAAGCTTCCCAGACTTTTCATCAAGAGGAGAGAAGACAGAAACGAACTAATGCATTTTTACAGTTACACTTAAAGATTTAATTCCAGTTGCAATGAAAGATGCCCGTCCTACTTCTAGGTTTCTAACCTAATCTACTCATTGAATAAACAACACTGCCAAATTGCAAAATAATAAATAAATAAATAAATAAAAATTTATAATGAGAAATGAATTCGCAACTACATCACTCATAACTGGTCTCAACTAAAGATGTGCACGGGACATTTTTTTCATCTAAATTATTCTTATTGCTTGTGTCTGCCCATGATATATTACAATGAATTTATTTGGTTATTTCCCAAAACATAAACAAACTAGTAGAGCTACTTTAAACCACAGCAGCCCCACCCAGGCAGTTAAAATGAATGAATGTGTTATGTAATGCCGGTGCAGGCTGAAGAGTCAGAGTAGAGTAGTTAGGATGCATGCGCTGGGGAGACGTCAGATAATGCAGCAAAGCTTATTCTCACAAACGAAAGGGAGCAGTAATCCACAAATACAGAACTGGTGAAAAGGCAGTAATCCAAAAGACAGGAAAAACAGTCGAATCGCGGAAGTTGTCTGGGAACCACAAACTCGGAACTACGGACATAGGAACAAAGACTACGGATCAAAGCGCTACGGAATTTAAACTATTACAGAGCTAAACTAATACACCGCTAAACTAAGCTAATACACCGCGTTGAAGCGGACACAAACGGGACTTTAAGTAGCGGAGTTCATTAACTCTAAACAAGATTAGATCCGTGACACCTGGAAATGATAATCACATCAAATGAACAAGAACCAATGAGAGAAAAAGGAGGCGGGGACAGACATGACGTGAACACAATAACACATGCACCTGGCCAAGGTAAACAAAACGAGAGTCTTTCTGACAGGAGGTGGAATGCGGAAGTAGGTTACGCTTCATTTTGCAGCGTAGCGAGAGCGGGAGAAAGAGAGAACCTAACAGAATGCTGGAAGTGCATTGGTCATGTTAGTGTTAAGGAATGTGGTCTTTATTTGTCCTGCAAGCTTCATATCTAACTGCTTACTAATGCCCTGAGTTACTAGTTTAGTAAAGTAACTGTATTCTAATTACTTTTTCTGATAACACAGCGATGTAACACATTACATTTTAAATGCATATAATTTGTTTACAGTTACTGATGTCAATAAAATTACGTTACTTGCATTACAAATTTATTGTTAAGAAAACAACATTAAGTAGAATGCATTTTTAAAATGAATCACGTTTTAACTGGCTCCGTCAGTTAATGAGCAATGAGCATGCGCTTTAATGAATCACCGGAGAACGCACGCTAAAATTACTGAAAGAACGATGAGTTTCACTTTGTAGTGTATTTTTGTTGGTTTGATAGGTTTTGAAAGTAACTTGAAAGTAAAGTAGTTAGTAATCTGATTACTTTTTACATGCAGTAATCAGTAATGAAATCAAATTGCAATTTTAAAGTAGTAATTAGTAATCTGTAGTGGATTACTTTTCTGAGTAACTTACCCAACACTACTTATGCCCACGTGAAAGTATAAACTTCCTGCTCGCACAATCTTTTGTGTGTTGTGTCCTGCGGGATCCCAGTCCCAACCAGATGCCGTATGACCCTTTCTGGCAAGCTTTCTGAAAAATGTTTAAAAAAAATAAAAATAATAACAGTAAAAACACAAATACTGTGCCTCCTATTCATATCTGTATCTGTTTAAACACATAATAATGCAATGATGTGTTTGTTTTTGAATATATCCCTAATGTGTTTTATTTTACATAATGCATACAGATCACTAATGGAAACGGACGTGCAGTGCTCACTAGAGAGACGATCGAGCATTCCTTCCCAAATATTCCTGAACTGGTCGGAAGCTCTTTTTACATTTCAGTCAGCGTTTTAACAGATACTGGTAAGATCCCAGCAGTATATATATATATGTATCAATGGTCGTTCCCCCAGTGCATCATGCCATATGCCTGTCTTCTTTCAGATGCCATAACAATGCTTGAATATACTGTACATTCTTTTGAATGAATAAGTATTTTTAATCGAATGTGTTTCAGGTAGTGAAATGGTAGAAGCAGAGAGGAGAGGCATTCCAATTGTGAAATCACCCTACACCATTAACTTCAAGAGAACCCCAAAATTCTTCAAACCTGGAATGTCTTTCGATGTCACGGTATAAAACATGAATTTTTTTTCCCCACAGCACATATGTTATAATTAATTATTATTCATTAATTAAGTATTTTGAGTGATAAGCAGCATTTTATTCTCATAGAAAAACACTTTACACATACATTACACACCATGTGTCTGATCTTTATTTGAAAAGGTTTATGTGACCAATCCAGACCAGTCACCTGCTGAAAATGTGGATGTGCTGGTCAAGCCCGGTGATGTGAGGGGTCGAACCAAGAGTAATGGCATGGCCAAGGTCATAGTGAACACCCAGGCAGGAGTGAGGACTCTAGAAATCATTGTGAGTTGTGTGAAAGAGGGTATATGGAAATATAATATTTATATCAACGACTCCTGGCTGAACAGTCAAGCTTGGTCTGACCATTTACCAGCTGCCAAAACACAGGCTGAGCTAGACAATGCGAGCAGCTAAATTATTTTCTACCTTCCTTATTACTTGACAGACTGATGAATAAATGTCTGCTTTACTGTTGTATGTTGTTTTTTTTTAAATTATTATTATTTTAAAATAACTTCAGCTTCAACTTCAACTTCAACTGGGGGGGCACGGTGGCTTAATGTTAAGAGCATTTGCCTCGCACCTCAAGGGTTGTGAGTTCGAATCCAACCTCCACCCTGCATGCTCGGAGTTTGCTTGCTTTCCCTGTGCTTCGGGGATTTCCTCCGGGTACTTCGGTTTCCTCCCCCAGTCCAAAGACGTGCATTGTAAGATGATTGGCATTTCCAAACTGTACGTCGTGTGAATGTGTATGCAGTCTTGCCCTGTGATGGATTGGCACCCTGTGCACAGTATCCCCTGCCTTCCTCCCTGAGTGTCCTGAGATAAGCTCCAGGCTCCCAGCGACCCTGTGTAGGATAAGCAGTATGGAAAATGGATGGATGGATAACTTCAACTACAACTGAAGACAATCGTCTGAATTACAATTAACATTTCATTTATGGCAGATGTCATAGAGCACCTTCAGCTGTTCAGTTGTAGGGTTAAGGGCCTTGCTGGGTGCTGAACTCACAACCTTCTGATCAGTAGTCCAATGTCAAACACTGAGCTACCACTGCCCATTAATAGTGATAAATCAAACATTTTTAATACATACATAATACATACATTTTTGAAGCAGGTAGCTAGTCAAATCAAGCTGGATTTTTCAACTAGGGGTGAAGCAACAACACCAATTTTCAAGACTGACATGTACTGGAAATTTCAGACCTTTTTAACTAAAATGGTTTTGTTTTGTAACCAGGCAAGAACCACAGCCCCAGGCATATTAGATGAAAGACAAGCTGAAAACAGGATTACTGCCCAAGCTTACACCACCAAAGGAGGCTCAAAAAATTACCTACATATAAGTCTAGATGCTGCAGAACTGGCAATTGGTGATCAGATAAACATCAATCTACACTTCGGACAAATCGGTGTCGCAAATCAAGATTTCACTTATTTGGTTGGTATCTCTCTCTCTCTCTCTCTCTCTCTCTCTCTCTCTCTCTCTCTCTCTCTCTCTCTCACACACACACACACACACACACACACACACACACACACACACACACACACACACACACACACAGCTTTTTATATTTTGGAAAGTAATTCTACTGATCGGTGTATTACTGCATCTAAACAATGCAAAACATATACCTAACCCTAAAATCTAACTTCAACTTTAGTTGAAAAAAGAAAATAAAAGAAAATATTTTGGAACTTTTAGGTTTTTTAATAAAAGCTCTGGTGCTTCTGTTTGTGTCAGATCCTTAGTAAAGGACAGATTGTGAAAGCGGAGAGGTTTAAGAGACAAGGGCAGTCGCTGGTGACTCTGTCTCTACCCGTCACCAAGGAGCTGGTTCCCTCATTTCGAGTGGTGGCGTATTACCACATAGGATCCTCTGAGGTTGTGTCAGACTCGATCTGGGTCGACGTGAAGGACACATGCATGGGAACGGTAGGCAATCTGCTGCATTCTCCCAGTAAATTATAAATGTTATACCAAATAGGATTATGTTTTTAATAGTTCAGTAACATAGCAGTATTATATATTATATAATATAGATATACAAGCAGATTAATTTTTTTAGCATGTAGTTTTTAATTCATAGATATTTTAATTCCTAGTTGTTATGGTGCTTTGTATTCCAGTATTCTCAAAATTCTGGAAAAATATCATAGGTGGTTATTAAAATTATCCCAAACTTTGAACATTCTATGGTACACAATTAAATCCATTATTAAAAAATCAAGAGAATATGGCACACCTGAGGCTCTGCGTAGAGGAGGACATCCACCAAAACTCAGTAACTGGGTAAAGAGGGCATTAGACATAGAGGCAACCAAGAGGTCGAGGGAACTCTGAAGGAGCTGAAGAGATGCATAGCTCAGATGGAAAAGCTGTTTACAGGATAACCATAGCCTGGAAATTCTACAAATCTGGACTTTATGCAAGAGTAGTGAGAAAATCATATTTTTTTTTGCCAAAAGCCATGTTGACGACTCAGCAAATATGGGAAAACAGGCTTTCTGGCCTCACAAGAATAAAACTGCCAAAGTTACACTGAAGTGGTTCAAACCCAAAAACCTAAATGAGTTAGAACAGACCAGTCAAATCCCAGATCTCAATCCAATTGAGAATCTGTGGCAAGAATTGTAAATTTTGTTCACTAGCAGTCTGCATTCAATCTGAGAGTACTTGGGCAATTTTGTCAAGACACAAAAAAAAAAAAAAAAAAAAAAATTTGCAGAAAATTTGTGGGTATAATTGCAGCCAAATGTGGATCTGCCAAGTATCAACCAAGGAGGTGAATAATTATGTAACCAACAAATATTTTCTTTTTTCATTTAATTAACCTTTATGTCACCGTAAAAATATTTTGTTTAGATATAAATGTTTGAATTATTAGACATATTGTGTAAATCAAATGGTAAAATATATATAGTACAGTGCAAAAGTCTTAGGCACATGCAAAGAAATGCTGTAGAGCAAAGATGCCTTCAAAATAATGAAATTAAATGTTTCTACATTAAAAAAAAAAACATTAAAGAGCAGTAAACGAAACAAAGTGAATACATTTACATTTGGCAGACACCCTTATCCAGAGCAACTTACATGTTTATGTCATTTGTACAACTGAGCAGTTGAGGGCCTTACTCAAGGACTCACAGTGGAAGCTTGGCAGTGATGGGGTTTGAACTCACAACCTTCCGGTTAGTAGTCCAATGTCTTAACCCCTGAGCTACCACTGCCCTCAATATGTGCTGTGACAAAAAATAAAAATAAAAATAGTCGTCTCCGGTACAATTACTGCAGTTTTATAAGGAAATGAGCTGGTAAGTTTTATTGAGCATCTTGCAGAATCAGACACAGTTCTTCTGGACACTTTGACTTTCGCACTCGCTTCTTATTTCTGCAACGAAACCCAGCAGCCTTCATTGTGTTTTTTCGTCTGAAAAGTGTCTCTTACGTAATACGCTGCTTTCTTTAATGACATACAAACATTTTTCTGTAACATTTAATTTTGTGCTAGAAAACTAATGTTTGGAAATCTAAAATGTTTTTGTACTGATTTGACAATGTAGAAGTCATAAAATAAAACATCTATAACAAAGTTTGTACTAAAAAAAAAAAAAAATAGGGTGCCTAAAACTTTTGCACAGTACTGTATATATCCCAATTAAGCCAATTAAGTAACTGACTAGATTATTATTCATCATTTAATTATGTTTTAGCCTAAATGGGTTCCAGGCAAACAGAACATGGGACTGGGTAGCACATTGGAACTTCTAAGGAATTTATGTTTCGTTCACAACTAACTATAACTAACTACTACTAAGAATAACTAACTACTTTTTTCTGTCTTTTTCTTTATTATTATTTATGTTTGTTTGTTTAATGTAGCTGAAATTAGATGTAAGCGAGAGTTTAAATGTCAAGAAGGTATTTGAACCTGGTGATGAGTTTCATCTCATAGTCACTGGAGATCCAAAAGCCAAGGTTGGTCTGGTAGCTGTGGATAAGGCTGTCTTTGTCCTCAACAAGAACCGACTCACACAGACCAAAGTGAGTAATACATGGCACATACATACTAGTTTATAATTCTCTTATAAAAGTATAAAAGTAATATTTATCTTGTAGCTTTATGTTTGGTTTTGACAAAGGCACAAAAATGTGCAAAATATTGTCTCCCAGATTGGTACTAATTGATCTAATTATGCTACAGAAAATATACTGTACCTACGTATTTTAAACACCTACGTCTTTTTCTATTTCCCCCAAATAGATCTGGGACATTATTGAGAAGCATGACACTGGCTGTACAGCAGGCAGTGGTAAAGACAATATGGGGGTTTTCTATGATGCAGGTGTGCTGTTTCAGTCTGATAAAGCAGGAGGCACCAATGAAAGAACAGGTAGAGGAGACAATTTAAGTAATGAAAAAAACACCATGTGATAGAGTGAGTTACTGTTACCACCCAAACATTGATTATTTTCCTACAACAGTACATCCCTATGTGTTTCATACCTCAGTCACAACTATTTAATTTATTAAAGAACCACACACAATATTTATCCATTTACAGTTACATTTATTGTTGTTGCAATCAAAAAACTAAAATCCTAAGATCCTGCTATTACTTACATTATACACTATATGCCCTGACCATCACACCCATATGTGCTTTTTGAACATCCCATTCCAGAGGTCTCATTTATTAAAGTGTGCATAAGACAAGTACCAAATTTGTGCATAAGAGCAGCCTGTACAAACAAGAAAATGGCCATTTACCACATGTGGTATGCACAGCTGTAAGCAATAGCCATTAATAAATCTCACACATTTTAAATTGATGTGCTCATGCATGGCCACATTCATTTGCATAAAGAAACAGTGTTGAATTGCCATGTATGTTAAACAACTTCACATTAAAAAACATAGTAGCCAGTTTGTGGTGCTGCTTGTTTCAGACAACATGGAGCATGGCAAAAGGTCTTAGAAGATAAACTTCACTGACAGTTAAGTAAATATACCGTTACATACATGAAGCAGACATTATTAATCCTAATATATATATATAGATAGATAGATAGATAGATATACACAGTATCTCACAAAAGTGAGTACACCCCTCACATTTTTTCATGGGACAACACTGATGAAATGACACTTTGCTACAATGTAAAGTAGTGAGTGTACAGCTTGTATAACAGTGTAAATTTGCTGTCCCCTCAAAATAACTCAACACACAGCCATTAATGTCTAAACTGCTGGCAACAAAAGTGAGTAGCCCATGACACCTCCACCACCATGCTTGACTGTAGGCAAGACACACTTGTCTTTGTACTCCGCACCTGGTTGACTCCACACACGCTTGACACCATCTGAACCAAATAAGTTTATCTTGGTCTCATCAGACCACAGGACATGGTTCCAGTAATCCATGTCCTTAGTCTGCTTGTCTTCAGCAAACTGTTTGCAGGCTTTCTTGTGCATCATCTTTAGAAGAGGCTTCCTTCTGGGACGACAGCCATGCAGACCAATTTGATGCAGTGTGCGGCGTATGGTCTGAGCACTGACAGGCTGACCCCCCACCCCTTCAACCTCTGCAGCAATGTTGGCAGCACTCATACGTCTATTCTGCAAAGCCAACCTCTGGATATGATGCTGAGCACGTGCACTCAACTTCTTTGGTCGACCATGGCGAGGCCTGTTCTGAGTGGAACCTGTCTTGTTAAACCGCTGTATGGTCTTGACCACCGTGCTGCAGCTCAGTTTCAGGGTGTTGGCAATCTTCTTATAGCCTAGGCCATCTTTATGTAGAGCAACAATACTTTTTTTCAAATTCCTCAGAGAGTTCTTTGCCATGAGGTGCCATGTTGAACTTCCAGTGACCAGTATGAGAGCGTGTGATAGCGATAACACCAAACTTAACACACCAGCTCCCCATTCACACCTGAGACCTTGTAACACTAACGAGTCACATGACACCGGGGAGGGAAAATGGCTAATTGGGCCCAATTTGGACATTTTCACTTAGGTGTGTACTCACTTTTGTTGCCAGCGGTTTAGACATTAATGGCTGTGTGTTGAGTTATTTTGAGGGGACAGCAAATTTACACTGTTATACAAGCTGTACACTCACTACTTTACATTGTAGCAAAGTGTCATTTCTTCAGTGTTGTCCCATGAAAAGATATAATAAAATATTTACAAAAATGTGAGGGGTGTACTCACTTTTGTGAGATACTGTATATACAGTGGGGGAAAAAAGTATTTGATCCCCTGCTGATTTTGTACATTTGCCTACTGACAAAGAAATGATCAGTGTATAATTTTAATGGTAGGTGTATTTTAACAGTGAGAGACAGAATAACAACAAAAAAAATCCAGAAAAACGCATTTCAAAAAAGTTATAAATTGATTTGCATTTTAAGGAGGGAAATAAGTATTTGTGACAACAGTTGGTGCGATTATTCGCAAATGGAAGAAACTGTCAGTCTCCCTCAGTCTGGGGCTCCATGCAAGATCTCACCTCGTGGAGTTTCAATGATCATGAGAACGGTGAGGAATCAGCCCAGAACTACACGGGAGGATCTTGTTAATGATCTCAAGGCAGCTGGGACCATAGTCACCAAGAAAACAATTGGTAACACACTACGCCGTGAAGGACTGAAATCCTGCAGCGCCCGCAAGGTCCCCCTGCTCAAGAAAGCACATGTACAGGCCTGTCTGAAGTTTGCCTGAATGATTCAGAGGAGAACTGGGTGAAAGTCTTGTGGTCAGGTGTGGTCAGATCTCTTTGGCATCAACTCAACTCGCCGTGTTTGGAGGAGGAGGAATGCTGCCTATGACCCCAAGTCATAACACCATCCCCACCATCAAACATGGAAGTGGGAACATTATGCTTTGGAGGTGTTTTTCTGCTAAGGGGACAGGACAACTGCACCGCATCAAAGGGACGATGGACGGGGCCATGTACCGTCAAATCTTGGGTGAGAACCTCCTTCCCTCAGCCAGGGCATTGAAAATGACCTTGATGACTTGGAGAGGATCTGCAAGGAGGAGTGGGAAAAAATCCCTCCTGAGATGTGTGCAAACCTGGTGGCCAACTACAAGAAACGTCTGACCTCTGTGATTTTCAACAAGGGTTTTGCCACCAAGTACTAAGTCAAAGGGGTCAAATATTTATTTCCCTCATTAAAATGCAAATCAATTCATAACTTTTTTGAAATGCATTTTTCTGGATTTTTTTGTTGTTATTCTGTCTCTCACTGTTAAAATACACCTACCATTAAAATTATAGACTCATCATTTGTTTGTCAGTGGACAAACGTACAAAATCAGCACGGGATCAAATACTTTTTTCCGCCACTGTGTGTATATATATATATATCTCCTATGTAATATATTGCAGTGTGAGCGATATGAATGAAGGTAAGACGTGCCATTATTCAATCTTCACAGGGCAAACTGATAATCAACTGATAATCCACTCCTCATTCTCAGCATAGAGTGGCTGCATTTTGTGAGCACTGAAATCAGTAATTACTTGCGCTATTATGCTGAAATGATAGGCAGTATGTGATATAGAAGTGCCGCATAGTTTACCTGCTATTACACTTTTGTTCTTGCATATGCAGAGTCAGGAGTGTATGGAAATATACGCACATCCTCACGCATAAGCAAAAATCCCATTGAATAATGGAAATGTGCGTATGCACGGTTTACGCACAAAACCATGTGCATGTGCAGATGATAAATGAGGGCCCATTTTGCGGAATAATAACCTCCACTCTTGTAGGGAGACTTTTCACTAGATGTTGGAAACGTGGCTATGGCAGCCACAAGAGTATTAGTGAGGTCAGGCACTGATGTCGGGCGAGGAGGACTGGGGTGCAGTCTGCATTCTAGTTCATGTTCAGTGTGGTTGAGGTCTTGGCCCTGTGCAGGACACTCGAGTTGCACTGCAACCTTAACACACCATGTCTTCATGGAGCTTGCTTTGTGCACAGGAGCACTGTCATGCTGGAACAGGTTTGGGCCTCTTAGTTCCAGTGGAGGGAAATTGTAATGTTACAGCGTACAAAGACATCCTATACAATTGTGTTCTTCCAACTTTGTGGCAAGACCCGCATATGGGTTTGATGGTCAAGTATCCACAAACCTTTGGCCATATAGTATAGCAGCTATAAACAGCTGTTCCCTCGCCAGCCTCTTTTTTGTCTCTTGAAGTTGATAAGGCAATAAAATGCAGCTTGTCATGTTATTGAGAAACCTCAATGTGCAAACTCCTCTGTCCTGAAGGCTTCCCTGTTTCAGAAAACATAAAAGTTACAGCTTTTCCTCTAACTGTTACAAAGCACTGACACTGGAGACTCCTTCCATAAATCAGGGCCTGAAAATTCAACAGCTCTGTGGTATAATTTGATATTTACTTAGTAAAGAGATACAGCGAAATGCTGGGGGGAAAAACTAAACTGCATGTTTAGACTTAAGCTACAGTTGACAGCTAAGGTCTACTTATAGTTGCATTTATTTATTAGCTATTTATTAATGTTAGAATTTACTTTCTTTTTTACTAGCTCCTGAGTGTCCTAGCCCACCAAAGAGAAAACGGAGAGCTGTGACACTTCTACAGATCACCCAAGCGCTGTGTAAGAATCTGGATTTTTTTATTTTTTTATTCACTGATTTTGTTCAGTTGTAATATGGTCATTTAATATAAATTTAACCACATTTGTTAAAATAAATAAATAAATAAATAAAATAAAACAAAATACAATAAAAAATTATAGATCATCAGGGGAATCTTAGCCACAACTTTCTCAGTGCTGTCCTTCACTTTTACCCTTTTTCTTAAGTTGGTAAATATACCGGTGAACAGAAGCAATGCTGTGCTGATGGACTGAGGCAGAACAGGTTGGGCTACACATGTGAACGGAGAGCTACATTCATTTTGGATGGTTCAGAGTGTGTCCAGGCCTTCCTGGACTGTTGTACGGAGGTCCAAAAACACAAGAGCGAGCAGAGAGACTTGTTGCATCTGGCTCGCAGTAAGGACTCACTTTGCTCTTTACCTTTTTTTAGTTGTGAAAGTTTTTTTTTTTTTTATGTACTATATTTAAAATTTAATGAGCTTTATTGCAAAAACTGTCTAAGAGCATAATAAAATTGCATTTGAAGTCAGTCAATTATGATCAATTTTTTAAATCATGTCCTTGCCCAGTCCCATGTTTTGGTGGCCTGGAAACCTAATTGACAATGCTAAAAAATGGTAGGTAAAATAGTTAGCTAGTTCAGTACATTAATATTGAGTAAAATAAGAAATTGCCATAGTGTAGCCATAGTCCTTATAAATCCTGTGCCGGTAAGAGAATCATCTAATTCAGAAAACAGCAATCTGCGGGGTCCAAGCACTCCTCACAAATAGCACCCTCAGTGGCCAGTTCTTGCCAAGATATATAGAACCATAAAGAGAACATTCATCATACCATACATGTACATTCATCAAAGTTTTTGATGATAGCTGAATGCTAGCTGTTTAAAATGCCTGTTGAACGCTGATTGGCTGAAATTAGCCATGTTTTTATGTAATTCAATGATGATTAAAAATCCAGTTACAGATTAGAAAATCAGTTCAGCACACCAATCAATTTCAGCTCAATTGGACTTTTGGTTCTTGAGAATTTGTCCCTTCCTTAAAACTGCTATTGAAGTTTCATGAGAATAGCTTAATAGGAAGTGGCAGACATGTTGCTTGAAAATGATAATTATAGTTTCACACTCTGCTGAGTAGTTTGACACCACATTTAGGAAGATAGGACAAGAAAACAAGGACTAGTTCCCAAAAGTAGGTTTTGCATATCATGCAAATTAGCAAAAAATCTAAGTGGGTGGAGCTAACTGGCTATTGAGGCTTATTTATTTGGGAGAACCCAAGGAATCACTGGCAAAACTTTTTTGTAGGCCTCACAGTTCATGAGATATGGACCAAAACATAAATCTTTGCACTCTAGTGCCACCAAGACTGATCGGGCCTGTTTGCTTGCTTGAGTAGTGGGAAGTAGTACTACCTCCATGTAGAGACCATGTCTCTACGACTTATGGTTTGGTCTGCACGATTAGTTTTAAGACAGAAGAAGAAGAAGAAGCGTGGGGAAACAGTCCCATGCAACAGTCACACTCTCACAAATAATCATTATTTCAAGCCAGCCAAGATCTTCTCCTTATGTTCTCTTCCCTGGTTTGTTTTCCTTCTTCGTCAGTGTTGTTGTAGTCGTTCCTCTCTTTCATCCTTGTTTTTTTTTCCTCTTTCTTTTAACTCTTGCTTAGTAAAGCTAAATCACTGAACAAAATGAAGATGGGTCATGACACCTCTCGTGCGTGTGTGTGTATGTATGTGTGAGACAGATCTATCAGTACATACAGAGTCGGTTCTACCGTTCTCCGGAGGTGTTGTTGCTTTATTTCTTGATAAGTCATTGTTTGGCAATTGTCCAACACCCGATTAACAAATATATGTTTGTTCAGGTGGTGATAATGATGATGACTACATAAGTTCTGATGAAATTGTCACCCGGACACAGTTCCCTGAGAGCTGGCTGTGGGAGGACATAGACTTGCCAGCCTGTCCAGGAAACATACCATGGTAAATGCGATAATCCAAGGTTTTTATTGTATAGCATTCTGGAAGTTAATGGTAGTACTGATTTCATCTGCTGTTTCTCTTTAATTATAGTGCTACAACAAGCCTCACCTTGGGCACAAACTATCTAAAAGACTCTATTACTACCTGGCAGGTCCTAGCCATCAGTCTCTCTAAAACCCATGGTCAGTACCACATTATCTACGCATATGTAAAATATCTTAATGTAAGCAGTGATATTATATCTAAAAATCTGAAACAGATACCTTCAAGGTCTGGCGTATGATGGCAAATATCAAATCACAGACATTTCATTCTCATTATAGGCATCTGTGTGGCTGATCCCTATGAAATAACAGTGGCAAAAGACTTCTTTGTGGATATCAAGTTACCTTACTCAGCAGTACGCAATGAACAGCTAGAAATCAAGGCTATTCTTCATAACTTCTCCAATAAGAAACAAAAGGTCATTTTTACTACCATCTGCAATTCTACAAAGTATTTTCTTTTAAGAAAATATGGTTCAGTTCACAGCAACAGGGTGGTGCAGCATGTAGTGTTCATGCCTCACAGCTCCAGGGTTCTCAGTTCTATCCTGAATGTGGACTGTTTGTCGTGCACTGTTTTTTCCCACCTCCAAAGAACATGCCCAGTAGGTGGACTGGTTACACTAAATTCCACCAGGTGTGCATGCATGTGTGCACAGGGATTTGTTATGCACTGCACTCATATCCAGGGTCCATTTCTCACCCATCATTTCCTGGGTAGGCTCCAGATCCACTGCCACCCTGATCAGGAAAAAAAAAATTTACTGAAGCTGTATGACTGAAAATGTTTCAGTTCAACCACTTAGTCCACTTCATAACTCACACTAAGGCATTTTTCCTAACAAGTTAAAATAGTTTATCATTTCGTCCTGACGTTAACGATGTGTCTGACTTCCTGTCCCCACCAGGTGCGTGTGGAATTCTTTGAGACAGAGCATGTTTGCAGCGCGGCCAGCAAAAAGAACAAATACCGTACCACAGTTAACGTTGAAGCCAAGTCCACCAGAGCCATCCCATATGTGATTATTCCCATGGAACTAGGGAACCACCATATAGAGGTGCAGGCTGCAAGTGCAACACTTAATGATGGAGTAAGGAAAACCCTGAAGGTAGTGGTGAGTATCAGCAGATTATATATCGGTCATCTTTCCAGACAGGATTAGTAAAAACCCTTAACAAGAAATGAGCTGCATTTTATTGACTGATTATATGCAGCCAAAAAAACTTGCATAAATGCATAAACTTTCTTATAGATGTGATGAAACAAAATGTATACAAAATATTCAAAAAATTAAATGTTATAAAATGCCGTAATGTCAAATGCAATGCTTGGATGTCCTTCAACATAAGGTCTGAGGCGTTATCTTTTTTATTTGATCAGTCTGAAGGTGTGCTAACTGAACTCCCAGAACAAAATTTGGAACTAAATCCCTCTCGAGCACCTGGTGAGATTTTCTATATTCTATATCTAATTAACAGCATTATGTGTTATGTCTCCTTATTTACTTGTCAGCATTTATTCTGCACAAACTGGTTTTTCACTTTCAGGTGCATTAATAAGTTTTCATTTAGCTCTACTTCTCTTGTTTTTTCTGTGTTCTCGGAATAAAAGGTGGCGTTCAAGTTGTGCATTTGAAGACTGAAATACCAAATGGGCAGGTTCCAAACACTCCTGCACACACGTACATCACTGTGGCTGGTAAGAAGAAACTCATGTCAATATAGGCCAATATGGACCAATACAGGTTTTATCAATATTTTAACAGGTTGTCATCCCCTACATATGCTTATACAGTGCCCTCCACTAATATTGGCACAATTGGTAAATATGAGCAAAGAAGGATGTGAACATTTGTCTTTATTGTTTAACCTTTTGATAGTTCAAAAAATTCACAAAAATACTCTCGTGGATATCAAACAATTGCAAACACAACACAGGTTTATCAAAAAAAAAAAAATTTGTTAAATATGTGTGCAACAATTATTGGCACTCCTATGAATTCATATGAGAAAAATATATTTGAAGTATATTCCCATTGATATTTTACATTTATTTTAGTACACCTGGGTGACTAGGCACAGGAAGTTGTTCAACCATGACTTCCTGTTTCACAGGGGTATAAACATGAGGTAACACATAGGGCAAATTCCCTTAGTCAATGGGTAAGACCAAGGAATATAGCTGTGATGTGCAGCAAAAGGTTGTTGAGCTTCACAAAATGAGAAGTGGCTATGAGAAAATAGCACAAGCATTGTAAATGCCCATTTCCACCATCAGGGCAATAATTGAGACGTTCCAGTCAACTGGAAATGTTGTGAATCAACCTGGAATTGGACGTGTGTCTATATTGTCTCAACGCACTGTGAAGAGGATGGTTCAAGTGGCCAAAAAATCTCCAAGGATCACAGCTGGAGAATTGCAGAAGTTAGTTACTGGAACTTCAAATGGGCTCGGGTTCTATGGTCAGATGAAACCAAAATAGAGTTTTTTGGCAATAAACACCAGAGGTGGTGTTGGCGCACACAGAGAGGTAGCCATGTGGAAAAGTACCTCATGCCCACGGTTAAATATGGTGGTGGCTCTTTAATGATTTGAGGCTGTTTTTCTGCCAGAGGACCTGGACATTTTGTTAGGATACATGGCATCATGGGCTCTATCAAATATCAACAGATATTAAATGAAAACCTGACTGCCTCTGCCAGAAAGCTTAAAATGGGCCGTGGTTGGATCTTCCAGCAGGACAATGATCCAAAACATACATAAAAATCAACACAAACATGGTTTACTAACCACAAAATCAAGGTCCTGCCATGGCCATCCCAGTCCCCTGACTTGAAACCCATAGAAAACCTGTGGGGTGAACTGAAGAGGAGAGTCCACCAGCATGGACCTCGAAATTTGAAGGATCTGGAGAGATTCTGTATGGAGGAATGGTCTCAGATCTCTTGCTATGTATTCTCCAACTTCATCAGGCATTATAGGAGAAGACTCAGAGCTGTTATTTTGGCAAAGGGAGGTAGCACAAAGTATTGACTAAAAGGGTGCCAGTAATTGTTGCACACCTACGGTACTATGCAAAAGTTTTAGGCAGTTGGGATAAAATGCTGTAAAGTAAGAATGCTTTCAAAAATAGACATGTTAATAGTTTATATTTATCAATTAACAAAATGCAAAGTGAGTGAACAGAAGAAAAATCTACATCAAACCAATATTTGGTGTGACCACTACACTTGCACAAAGTCAGGGATTTTGTAGGCATATAGTCAGGTGTATGATTAAACAATTATACCAAACAGGTGCTAATGATCATCAGTTCAACATGTAGGTTGAAACACAATCATTAACTGAAACAGCTGTGTAGAAGGAATAAAACTGGGTGAGAAACAGCCAAAATCAGCTAACAAGGTGAGGTTGCTGAAGACAGTTTACTGGCAAAAGTCATACACCATGGCAAGACTGAGCACAGCAACAAGACAGAAGGTATTTATACTGCATCAGCAAGGTCTCTCCCAGGCAGAAATTTCAAGGCAGACAGGGGTTTCCAGATGTGCTGTCCAAGCTATTTTGAAGAAACACAAAGAAACGACCATTGAGGATCGTAGACGCAGCGGTCGGCCAAGGAAACTTACTGCTGCAGATGGAAGACACATCAGGCTTACTTCCCTTCACAATCGTTAGATGTCTGGCAGTGCCATCAGCTCAGACCTGGCAGAAACCAATGGAACCCTGGTACACCCTTCTACTGTCCGGAGAAGTCTGGTCAGAAGTGGCCTTCATGGAAAACTTGCGGCCAAAAAGCCACACCTCCGACGTGGAAACAGGGCCAAGCGACTCAACTATGCATGAAAACACAGGAACTTGGGTGCTAAAGGCAAAGGGTGGTCACACCAAATATTGATTTGATGTAGATTTTTCTTCTGTTCACCCACTTTGCGTTTTGTTAATTGATAAATGTAAACTATTAACATCTATTTTTGAAAGCATTCTTACTTTACAGCATTGTATCACACCTGCCTAAAACGTTTGCACAGTACTGTATATTTAACAAAGATATTTTTTTTTATAAACCTGTGTTTTGTTTGCAATTGTTTGATATCCATGAGAGCAGAGAATTTTTGTGAATTTTTTTAACAAAAGATCAAAAGGTTAAACAATTAAGACAACGTTTCACAGAATTCTTTGCTCATATTTACCAAGGGTGCCAATATTAGTGGAAGGCACTGTATATAAACTGTATATGACTTCTTTGTGTGAATTATAATATAAACAGAGACATGTTGAGAGGAGGGCAAATAGAGGAGATATTCCTATTGTTATTCATTGCATGTATTTTATGCCTTGATGCAGTAATGCTTGTTTTTTTATTCTCACAAAGAGTCTTTTTTTCATGTACTTTTCTTACTTATTTGACCTATGGATAGCTGCTTACATCCGTTTTTTTATGCTTTTGCACAGAATGTCTGTGTTTTCCTCATCTCTTTTTTACTGTATTGATGTCTCTGTCGTAAGCTAGCATAACACATCACATGTTGCATTTCGCCAAATCACATCGCCAGAAATGAACTTTAAACTTCCTTTCTGTCTCATTGTTTAGGTTGGCCTGTAGTTTCTCGCTATTGGTGAGCTCTAGAAAGGAAATTACCATATTTAGATCAGCTATCATGACGAGATGAGTTTGACCAGGGGTCTGGGATTCCTTAATGAGTTTTATTCATTTATTCCTTGTCAGCTCATTATTGGACCTCAGCTAGACTGAAATAAAATTAAATAAAGTATTTAGATGTCTTCAGAATTATTTAAAAATAAGTCTAAAAACTTCATAAGTATTTACCCCCTTTCTTTTAACAACACAAATTAAGACTTGTATTGTTTTGTTTTGTTTAGATCTCACACTAAATTTGTTGAACAGGGTATTATTGCTTGCACAATGATTATCTCTGATGTTGGGAGGTCTCACAGCTAAAATACCAGATCAGATTAGACCTGCTAGTCAGACTAGTCTGATTAGTCTGGACTAGTCTGACTAGTCCCAAGGAATTGCCCGTGAAGCTTTGCGATAAAGTTATTTGGAGGAAAAATAGCTGGAGAAGGTTATAAAAAGATCAGCAAAGATTGGAACCTTCCTACAAGCACTCTGAAATCCATTATAATAAAGTGGATAAATATGGCACAACCCAGACACTATCAAGTGGGAGAAAATTGCGTTGTTGAATGGCAGAAAATACCAAAATAATAATGTGCAAAGTTCATACACATATCCAAGGTGACTCAAAGCTGCAGTTGCTGCAAAAGTAAAGCACTTATTATTGATCTATCTTGGGGTTAATAGTTATCAATTAAGCCATTTTTAGACTTTATAATTCTGAGGATATCTAAATATTTTGTTTCTGTAGAAAGTCACAACAAATGGAGCAGAATTAAATTAAATGTAAGAAAAATCTCATTTGATGTTGCAATGCAGCAAAAAAGCAACCACAGGGCGGTGAACACTTTCTGGAGGCTATGTACACATCAGCCATAACATTAAAACCACCTGCCTAATACCGTGTAGGTCCTCTTTGTGCTGCCAAAACAGCTCTGACCCAGCTGATCTGGGGAACTTGGAGGCCAAGTCAACACCTTGAACTCAATTTTTACAGAGTATCATGGTGCATTATCCTGCTAAAAAAGGCCATTAGGGAATATCGTTGCTATGAAGGGGTGTACTTGGTCTGCCAGCAGAACATTGCCCAGAGCATCACACTGCCTCTGCCGGCTTGCCTTCTTCTTCCCATAGTGCATCCTGGTGCCATCTCTTCCCCAGGTAAGCAACGCACATGCACCCAGCTGGCTACCTGATGTAAAAGAAAACGTGATTCATCAGACCGAGCCCATTGTAGGCGCTTTTGGTGGTCGACAGGGGTCAGCATGGGCACTCTGATCAGCCTGCAGCTACACAGCTCTATATGCAGCAAGCTGCGATGCACTGTGTGTTCTGACACCTTTCTATCATAGCCAGCAACTTTTTCAACAATTTGTGCTACAGTAGCTCTTCAGTGCGATCGGACCAGACAGGCTAGCCTTTGCTCCCCACACACATCAGTGAGCCTTGGGCACCCATGACCCCATTGCCAGTTCACTGGTTGTCCTTCCTTGGACCACTTCTGATAGGCACTTCCACTGCACATCTGGAACACCCCACAAAACCTGCCTTTTTGGAGATGCTCTGACCCAATCGTCTAGCCATCACAATTTTGCCCTTGTCAAAGTCACTCAAATCCTTACACTTGCCTCCAACAAATCAACTTCAAGAACTGATTGTTCATTTGCTGCCTAATATATCCTACCCCTTGACAGGTGCCATGGTAACAAGATAATCAATGTTATTCACTTCACTTGTCAGTGGTTTTAATGTCTGACTGGTGTATATTTACTCTTGTAGAACAAGGATAGAAAGAGGGGGTCACTTGAAAGGCTTTTGAAAGTCTTCTTCTCCACTCTCTTTTCTCTTATCTTTCTTTTCTCACCAGCTTTTGTATATTTTTTATGATGAAACCCAGGCTGGGAGTTGAAGGAAAGATTGTTAATCCACTGCCTATCATCATGTCTATTTTTGTATTTTTTCTGTCTTTCCCTGTAAGGTCACTGGTAGTATAATACATGATAATGTTATCCCCAACAGGAATTACTCACTTATACATCCTCACAACCATCTTTTTACTCATGCATTTACCTGCAGGTCAGGAGATAAGTCAGACAATCGAGCAGGCAATCAGTGGAGACTTCATGGGGCGTCTGATCGTACAGCCCATTGGCTGTGGAGAGCAGAACATGATCTATATGACACTGCCTCTTACTGCCACACGCTACCTAGATACCACCAAGCAGTGGGAAGGAGTTGGCCTGCACCGACGAAAAGAGGCTGTCCAACACATCCAGACAGGTGAAAAGACTCTTCCCAAACACTATTCAGCAAATCAAAGGTTTTACACCAAGGTACCAGACCAACACCTTGTCCCAGGAATAGTAAAAATAGGGTATGGGAACATATAAAATGTGTTTTGGGACACTTTCAGGAGGATGACTTTTACACTTAATGCCTGTAAACTATATAAAGTAGCAGATGAATGAATGTTTGACAGCGGTAAGGAAGGTGGGACTTTTTTTAGCTTCTTGCAAAAAAAGTGTCCACTAGTGTCTAAGTGGTGGTTGGTGGATCGCCATTTAAGTCACCCTTGGAGATTCAAATGTCATGCACTCCTCCAATTCCCGTGGCAATGGTAAGCTGAGCAGAATGGCAAGAAATAGCTCAAACCCTTTTGTAAACAAAAGAAAATGAATATTTGGGATGGTCAATTTTCCATTCAGGATGGCTTACACAATGTGTTGGGATGGTTCTAGGATGATTTCTGCAATTTAATACACAAAATTATCCCTCTTCATCTTTTTAGGATATGCACGAGAACTTGCTTACCGTAAAAGTGATGGTTCCTATGCTGCAAGTTTACAAAGACCTAGCAGCACATGGTAAAACAGACAAATCAAATTTTGAGCAATTTATCAATTCTTACACAACATTCACCACTAGGTCATATTTTGACTGCTTGTTTTCTCTGTGGCAAAGGTTGACAGCATATGTGGCCAAAGTCTTTGCTCTGGCCAGTGATATCATTAGCATAGATGAAAATGTTGTCTGCAGCGCCCTCAAATGGCTTATTCTGAATGCACAGATGCCAGATGGCACATTTAAAGAAAGTGCTCCAGTGATGAGTTCATCGATGGTCGTAAGTTGAGCTTCGATCTGTTTCCTTTTTGTCTGAAATTATTGACATAAAAAATATCCTCAAATCAACTATTTCTGTGAAATCTGGTGTACCTGTAAAGACTTTTCTGTGCGATTCCAGGGTGATGTACGAGGTAAGGACGCTGATGCATCTCTGACAGCGTTCGTCCTGATTGCCCTGCAAGAAGGAGACCATCTCTGTGCCAGAGTAGTCGGAGTACGTCAACTTCAGTGTCACAGCATATGTCTGCATATGTAATAGGCTAAAATGATCAAACCTGTATTAATGCAAGACATCTTTTGTCTGATTCTGCTTTTTCTTTCTCTGTCAATTAGAGTCTTCCAGAGTCTTCCAGGAAGGCCACTGCATATTTGGAAAATAGACTCCCCTCACTGACCAATCCATATGCAGTTGCTATGTCTTCCTATGCCTTGGCCAATGCTGGCAAACTTAACAGAGATCGCCTGCTGCAGTCTTCCTCTGGAGGTCAGAAACTCAAATTCATATTAATTAAATTATTTGGGAAGCACATTTCTAGCCTACATATTTAAAGTAAAGAAATAATATAAATGAATAAGTATTCACAAAAGTCCTGCCTTTCCCATAAAGTTTAATGACAAATTCAACAATTTCATTCTATATCTTGTGCACAGACGGTGCTTACTGGCAAGTTGCTGGAGGACATCATTTCTCTCTGGAGGCAACAGCATATGCTGTGCTGGCTCTGATAAAAGTGAAGGATTTTGATGCAGCAGGAAAAGCTGTTCATTGGCTCAATAGGCAGAGTAGTCCATATGGGAGTTATGGTACCACTCAGGTAGGTTTACCTCAGTCTTTTTTTTTTTTTAATGGACTAAATATGGCTTTTTAGCTTAAAGTTAAAACTGGCTTTAGAGCAATATTCTACAGTATATTTTCTGTGTCTGGATCTGTAACATCACTTGGGTGATGCACATCATGTGGATGAAAGTGAAAGAAATTCTGTAAAGTGTAAAATGTATTATATTTTAAGAATTTAATTTTTCCAACATCTTTTGGTCGCCTTTATGATTTGAAATTTGATTGAATTTGATTCAACTGATTTTTGAATCACTTTAGTCAAAGATATAGTTGACAAAGTTATCTCCTTCTGAGATTGTAGTGTCTGCCTTTTACATGTCAACTAGGCAACCATCATGGTGTTCCAAGCAGTGGCTGATTACTATAAGCAAGCAAGGGATCAACAGAATGTAGACTTGGATGTGGAAGTGAGTGTGAGTGGAAGAAGTCGCCCCATCAAATGGAGATTCAGCAAGGACAATGCACATCTTACACGCACAGACAAGGTTAATTTCAGACAAAATAAAAGATGAGATTTCTGTTTATTACATTGTTCCTTTATTGGGCAGTTATTGAAGGCAGATTTGTATCATGGAAAACAAAGATTTAAAGCTAGAATGCATAGGATGTTTTGGAAAAATATATTCTAAAACACAACGTGCTTTGAGTCACCCTGACAATACTATAATAGCAACTTGGTCAGTATTGGAGTTCAAATTCGGGAGAAATTTCAAATGCATACATCATCCACCAGCTCAGATTTGTCCTGCGTCATTATGACTGAAAGTAGTACAGCTGGCAACCTGCCCATAAATTTCTAGTATGACTAGAAGACACAGAGGCACAGGTATCCTAACAGAAAAACTTTTTGCCTTTAACTGTCTTTGAGGCAGAATGGTCAAGATAATCATCCTCAGTGATACACATAATCCTGTGGACAGCTCATAAACTCACACCACAGACCTGCACAGCTACTGCATTGATGCATAACAGAGAGAATCCTTTCTCCTTCAATAAGGCCTTGTGCTTTAGCTATCTACTAGTGCTATTGATTCAATAAGGGACGCAGCATTTTATTTTCCGAAATGGGATACCCATATTAGAAAGGACAGGTAGCAACCCTAGCTACCATTCTAAATAGTAGCACAGCCTACGTTACAAAATGTTCTTCCACCTGTCCATCACAACAGCTTTATCTACCAGAGAGGGCAAAATAAAAAAATATTACATCCTGCAACTTTAAGATTTCTGTCCATATCATAATAAAATAGAGACTGAATATAAGTTTTCTGTGCCTGGACTTTACAGGTTCAGCTCAAGCAAGAGTTTAATGTTACTGCTAAGGGATCTGGTGCTGGAGTTCTTAAAGTGAGTATTCATGGATACTAGAAAGTCCTTTGTTTTGTAGTTGTATTTATTTTATTTTTTTTAACTATTTTTTTTTTATAGGTAGTGACACTTTATTATGCTAGACCCATAGAAAAAAAGAGCGACTGCACAAAGTATGATCTTTCTGTTGAAATGAGAAGAGAACGAGAAGGTAAGAGTTACCTCATTTTTAATCCCTGCATTTGACTCAATTCCCATTTGTGCTGCCAAAACAATAAACTATTTTTCTGAGATATTATAAAATATCCCTGCTATAATGTTTTGCTGCTCTAACATTTATCTCTCAGTATCATATCCAGAAGCCGAAGAAAGTTACGAGGTCATCATTGACCTTCTGTGAGTATTTTTTTTTTTTAAAAAAGGGCATGTAGATCTACGCAGTCATTAGTTTATTTCTAAAAACATTCATATTAACTAATAAATATTAAACTATTAATTGTGCATTTTTGGAAATACAATTTTTCAATACATGAATTTAGTTTTAAGGATCCGAACAGAGATGCCACTATGACTATTCTGGATATCAGCTTGCTGACAGGATTTTTGGTGGATGAAAACGATCTTACAGATGTAAGCGGAAATCTGGCAGATGCTTACAGATAGTTCTGGCCTTGTGACAGTAACTAAACTGTGCAATAAGCATTAGAAATATTTTCACAGAAGGCGATCTCTGACAATTGTTTTTTTTTTTTTTTACACTCATAATCTCAGCTAACCAGTGGGAGGGACAAATACATACAGAGGTTTGAGATGGACAAGCAGCTTTCAGAACGAGGCTCCCTCATCATTTATTTAGATACGGTACATTTAAAGTTGTTTTTTTTTGTTGTTTTTTGTTTTTTTGTAGTATTAGAATGTGGTTAAAGTTGCTCTGTTGAAGATGATTTGCTCTCTTGTCAGGTATCACACACTGTGCCAGACAGGATTGTTTTCAGAGTGCACAAGATAACCAAAGTAGCTTTGCTTCAACCTGCTGCTATCAGTGTGTACGAGTACTACTCTCCAGGTAAACAGTGTACACACAAACACACACGTACACACGCACATATACACACACACACACGTACACACATGAGTGGCAGCTGGTGGCTCTTATTAAAAACCACTATCATGGTACAGTGGATACAAAAAGTCTACACACCCCTCTTAAAATGGCAAGTTTTTGTGATGGAAAAAGTTTAAACTAAGATAAATAATGCGAGAACTTTTTCCACCCGCAATATGAAATTACAGTGTATACAAATTAAGTGAAAATCAATCAGAAACATTTTAGGGAAAAATAAAAAAAAGTTACAATAAACTGGTTGTATAAGTGTGCACACCCTTTTATAATTGGGGATGTGGCTGTGTTCATAATGAACCAATCACATTCAATCTCATGTTCAAAAGTAATTATCATTCGGCTGTCATCAATGAAATTATTCTGATTAACCCCAAATAAAGATTAGCTGTTTCCATAAGATTTTCTTCACATCTTCTTGGTTTCATCTGACTGCTAAAGCCATGATCTGCAAAGAGCTTACAAAGCATGCATGGTATCTCATTGCCAAAAGGGATCAATCAGGAGAGGGGTATAAAAAAAATTTGCAAAACATTAAATGTACCATGGAACACCGTGAAGGCCATCATCAACAAGTGGAGAAAATGGAGCACCACAGTGACAATTAACAAGAACAGGACTTTCCTCCAAAATTTACAAAAGGAGAAGACAAAAACTCAATAGCTCCACCAGCTAGCTCTCTCTCGCTCGCTCTCTCTCTCTCTCTCTCTCTCTCTCTCTCTCTCTCTCTCTCTCTCTCGCCGTTGCCGGTTATGGGCCACTGAATACAGAAAGCAATACAAATAAGTAGACTGCCAGTAACGAGACACAGATGAGAATCATTGCGTATTACCTGCTGGTTCAATCCATGTCCTCTCTGTCCACAGCTGATGTTCAAATCAAAACACATAGAACCACCTTCAGCAACAGTCATTTGAAGCAAATGTTTTCCATAGGAGTTTCAGTCCTCTCACCAGTTTTTCAGTCTCTTACATCATTTTGGAGAAATTTTGGCCCACTCTTCTTGACAACATTGCTTCAGTTCATTCATGTTTGAGGGCATTCATCTGTGCACAGCTCTCTTAAGATCCTGCCACAGCATCTCAATGGGGTTGAGTTCTGGACTTTGACTTGGCCATACCAACACCTTCATTTTTTTCTTCATTAGCAATTCAGATATCAGTTTGCTGCTGTGCTTGGGATCATTGCCCTGTTGCATGACCCAGCTGAAGCTGCTGGACAGATGACCTCACATTTGTCTCAAGAATATTCTAGTATGAAGTGGAGGTCATCATTGTCTCAATGACTGCAAGTTTCTCAGGTCCTGCAAAACAAGCACAAATCATCACCCCTCCACCACCATGCTTGATAGTTGGTATGGTGTGTTTATGGTGATGATACTTTGTGTTTGATTTTTGCCAAACGTGGTGCTGTGCATGATGACCAAACATCTCTATCTTGGTCTCATCAGTCCAAAGGATATGGTTCCAGATACAATTTTGTTCAGATACAATTTTGCTAATCTACGTCATGCTCCATATTCTTTTTGGAGAGAAGCAGCTTTTTCCCAGCCACCCTTCCATTAAAGCCACACTTGTTCAGTCTTTTTCTGGGCAACATAAACATTTAATGTGCTTACCAGTCCATACAGGATTTCGCAGCATTTTTTGTGATTGTTGCGGCCAAATCTGAGATGTAATTTGTGGAGAATTTTTGGTGCTTTTTGTGGAAAACTACTTGAATTTGCGAAATTTCAATTGCACAAAATTGTCTTTCGCAGTGATGTTTGTTGGTAAATGAGACCTTTTAGCTGTACTCATTCGATGTATGTGAATCAAAGAGGGCTTTGGCTGAATCCGCGTTGTGATGACATCACATGGCACATTCTGATGATGTCACATTGCGTGTCTTGGCCCAAATGTGCAGAAAATCTGTGGTAATTTTGAAAAATTGCAAGCTCTTGCGAATATTGCAAATTTTCCTTGATTTTGCATTCATTTCTGCAATCGCAAAATCGAAAAACATCCAGTGAGCAGCAGTTCTGAGGACGGAAACGCCTTGTTGATGAGAGAGGTCAACTGAGAATGGTCAGACTGGTTCAAGCTGACAGAAAGCTACAGTAACTCAGAGAACCACTCTGTACAATTGCCATTTCCTCCCAAAAAGCAGCTATGCTGCGAGCTGAAGAAGGAACTGACAATTAGTGTGGAAGAAATTTAATAAATTATTATCAAGAAGACCAATTCTATGCCAGTAATTAGAGCTTTATTGCAATTTATGGCTGGGGAGATGTGTACACACATAGTATGCCTCCTCTCATCTCTACCCATCAAGACAGGCAAAGTTTACATACTGGTTTGAGAGGCAGTTACACAAGCTTGCAACCAGTGATAAGTACTTATCAAAAGTGGTCCAAGGAAGGACAACCAGTGAACTGGTAACAGGGTCATGGGCACCCATGGGCATTGAAGTGAGTGGGGAGCGAAGGCTAGCTCGTCTGGTCTGATCCCACAGAAGAGCTACTGTAGCACAAACTGCTGAAAAGGTCAATGCTGGCTATGATAGAAAGGTGTCAGAACACACAGCGCATCGCAACTTGCTATGTATGGGGCTGCATAGCTACAGACCGGTCAGAGTGCCCATGCTGTCCCTTGTCCTCCGCCAAAAGCGCCTATAATGGGCATGTGAGCATCAGAACTGGACCTTGAAGCAATGGAAAAAGGTGGCCTGGTCTGATGAATCACATTTTCTTTTACATCATGTGGACGGCCAGGTGCATGTGCATCACTTACCTGGGGAAGAGATGGCACCAGTGTGCACTGTGGAAAGACGGCAAGCCAGTGGAGGAAGTGCGATGCTCTGGGCAATGTTCTGCTGGCTGGAAAACCTTTGGTCCTGGCATTCATGTGGATGTTACTTTGACACGTACCACCTACCTAAACATTGTTGCAGACTAAGTACACCCCTTCATGGCAACAGTATTCCCTAATGGCAGTTGTCTCTTTCAGCAGGATAATGTGCTCTGACACACTGCAAAAATTGTTCAGGAATGGTTTGAGGAAGGGGGCACAGTAGCTTAATGGTTAACATATTTACCTCGCACCTCCAGGGTTAAGGGTTCAAGTCCCTTCTACGCCCTATGTGCACAGAGTTTGCATGTTTTCCCTATGCTTTGGGGGTTTCCTCTCCCAGTCCAAAGACATGCATTGTAGGCTGATTGGCATTTCCAAATTGTATATAGTGTGAGAATGGGTGTGTGAATGTGTGTGCGATTGTACCTTGATGGATTGGTACCCCATCCAGGGTGTCCTCCGCCTTGTGCCCCGAATTCCCTGGGATAGGCTCCAGGCTCCCCCGCAACCCTGTGTAGGATAAGTGGTATGGAAGATGGATGGATGGTTTGAGGAACATGACAAAGTGATCCGATCAAGCATCTGTGGTATGTGCTAGACAAACATGTCTGATCCATGGAGGCCCCACCTCACACTGTACAGAACAGGAGCTGCTGCTAACATCTTCAGAGGTCTTGTGGAGTCCATGCCTCAGTGGGTGTTGGTGGCACAAGGTGGACCTACACAATATTAGGCAGGTTTTAATGTTATGGCTGATCAGTGTATACTTAGAGTTTATTTATGATATTTACAAATTACGGCTAGGGTCCTGAGAGACAGCTGAGAGGTCTACCAATCATCCTGCCATGCTTCTAGGCAGTCAAGTGAAGAGTTTGCTCAATGTTAAGATTTTTTCTGTGCAAAATGCACCCACCCACACTCATTTCACTCCCAGCAAAGCTGTGTGTCTACGTGGGACTCAAAATGACCTTAAAAGCAGACTGTCCAATGAGTATTAATCTTTCGTCCCAGTAAAACAGTGACTACATGAACACCTAACACATACTAACTGAGGCACAGCCTTCAATAGCTGTCTATTAGCACTGTGTCAGCGGCTTCAAAGGACATTTTCATGCAGGCTGCACTGTCCACCAAAAAGAGATTGAGTTAAATGAACAAACAGTGTGATATTGCAGTGAGATAAGTGATCATTTGATTTGCTAAATTATTGTATTTAACCATTATTGATGAATAATGTAGACACTTTGGTAAACATTTCATTGCCACATTTTAATTAACACGCAACTTTAATCTTAAGGAAAGCCGGGCTTCCTGCATAGTCATCATCTGTGGCGCACGCACATTTTTTTTTTTGTAGGTGAGCGCTGTGTGAAGTTCTACCATCCTACAAAGAAAGATGGAGCCTTGAACAGATTGTGTAATGACCAGGAGGGTCTGTGCCAGTGTGCTGAAGGTACACACATTTACAGCTAACAAATACAGTCAATATAAACTAATGGAATCAGGAATAATATATGTGGAATTCTGGAGAAATTGTTGAACTGGCAAAAAGATTTTAAACTGATCTGATTCCAACAGTTAAGATGGGATAATATTATATAAATGAAAAATCACCACTAAGCGGTCTAATTTAAACCTTTAAGTAATTTTTTTCTCCCATGTTTGACATTTTCTATATCTCCTGAAACAGAAAACTGCAGTATCCAGAAGAAACAGAAAATTGAAGAGAAAGACCGGGAGAAAAAAGCTTGTGAAGCCGACATGGATTATGGTGAATACTGACAACTATTTACATACCAGATGCAGGCACAAATATGAAATATAAATAATCATGAATGAGAAAAATAATATTTATAAACAATAATGTTTCAATGCATCTTGCAGTTTATAAAGTCAAAGTAGTGAGACTGGACCACAGCCCAAACACAGATTTCTATGAAGTGAAGATTGAAGAGGTCCTGAAAGAAGGTATGTCTTATTTGCACGTATGACAGTAGATCACAGTAATATATCTTAAACATTGCTTCACTCGCATCAATAAGTACGGGTTATACTATCCTTTCAACAATGCATATATGAGGTGATGCAATTTTTACATAAACAGTGGCGGGAGTATAGCACAATGTGACATGATAGTTGGCAAAAAGACAGGCTGATGCGGGAATGTCTGTTTGGGAATATAGCTGCTATAAAGTAAGTGATAACAGACATTTCACAACATTAAATGTAACTGTAAATGGATAAAAAGTAAGGAGTATTATTGTTTAATTAATTAAAATGTTTAATTGGGATTAAACCACTGGAGTCACATGGATTACTTTTACGAGGCTTTTATGAACTTTTTGGAGCTTGAAAGTTTTGGTTAATTGGACTGTAAATGGAGGGACAAATATCTCCCAGGTTTCATTAAAAATTACTTCACTTTAGGGCTGCAACTAACAATTATTTTCATAATCGATTAATCGGCAAATTATTTTATTGATTGATTGATTGATTGATTGATTGATTAATCAGATGGGGAAAAAAACAAACTTTGCGAGTGAGGAACAACGCAGCCTCGTTACAAATAGATCACTTACAATTCAATTCCGTTATAATAAACAACAGACTTTACACTGCAAGCACATAAATACAGCATATAATGACAACAAACTTGAATTAAACTAAACCTTTTAAGCAAATCGCACCAGTTTCCCCAACCCCTTGCACACTGTGGAGCATTTTAGATATAAACATAAGTTTGTGCTCGTGCATCACTGTCGTGTGTTTGGGGTTTATTCTACAGGTTCTGACCCAGATGTACGTGAAAAACTGAGGAGCTTCATGGGTCATGCTAACTGCAGAGAGTCTTTTGGATTCGAGCAAGGCAAGAGCTACCTCATCATGGGCCGAAGTGCTGACCTACCAAGGATAGACGGAAAGTATGTTAACTCATCAGCTAATCACCAAAGTCATGATGTTGGTGTAGTAGAAGAAGGAAAACACAAATATCTGTAATTTTCAGCTACGCATGTTAATGAAGTTCTCATTTGTTGTTGTCAGGCTGCAGTACATCTTGGGTGAGCAGACGTGGATTGAATACTGGCCCACAAGGGAGGAAGGTCAAACTTCTCAATACAGAGATAAATACATCGGCATCAGTGGACTGGCTCAAGTCCTTACTGACTTTGGATGCACTACATAAAAATGGATTTCTTTTTTATGTATGTTTTTTTTTTCTTTACAACTTCCCAAAATTATTTTCTATTGCTGTAATGGTGAATTTACTATCGTCACTCACCTTAGCAACCATCCATCCTAACATTCATCCTATGTAAATGTATAACAAATAAGAAAAATGTTGAATAAACTGTCTTCCTATGATTACATTACCCATGTTTCAACATTTGTTGAATTAGCTTTACAATGTATTCTACATTCATCATAGTTGGGCAATGTATCTTCAAATTTTGAAGATCTGGTCCAGTTTATAACCCTTACCCCAGTGTGCCTTCTGTATTAGTTTAATCAATGCCACTATTAAAATGACAGTCATGCTCATACTACTGTAGACGTATAAACAGTTTGACTTTTTAATCGCTTATTTCATTACAGAACTGACAGTCCTAACTAACAGAGAAAAAACTGTGATTTGTGTTTACTATGACAATATGCAAACTGAATCAGGAAATTCAATGAAACATGGTATTAGTCCACACACACACACACACACACACACACACACACACACACACACACACAAATTAGGGCACAAATTAAAACCAGCCAGCCTTGCAAATCTAATGCAGGGAGAGAAAAAAATACCAGACAAGGCTGTTTATAAAGGGTAAGCAGTGGCAATAAATTGTTTTAAAAAAATAAGTAACCTAGAATGATTGGGAATATATGTAAGGCAGTCTGGTATTTATGCCAAGAATGAAATTTGATATCTGTACATTAATAAAACAAATCCATGAAAATTATTTTGTTTATGTCACTTCAGAAGCTTGCCTTGGTGTCTGCTTGCAAAGATTATGTTGTATAAGAAGCCAGATTAACAAACGCAGCAGTAAAAAATAAAAAATAAAAAAATAAAATAATAAAATAATAATAATAATAATAATAATAATAATAATAATAATAATAAGAGGCATGGTGGCTTGATGGTTAGCATGTTTGCCTCACGTCTCCAGGGCTGGGGGCTCAAGTCCAACCTCTGCCCTGTGTCTACAAAGTTTGCATGTTCCCTATCAAAAGCTACTCTCGATGCTGCGCATCAAACGCTAATGAGAACATTCTTTGTTCGACCGGTTGCGAAGTATGTGTGGCAAACACGCCAAGAATTTGGCCTAAATAACTTCGGTGAGTTACGTCATTGATAACGTGCACCTGCAGGTTATAAATAGATGTGAAACAGGCATACCTTCAGGTTTCTTTGTCTTCGAGTCCGCTTTGTGTGTGTGTGTGTTCTCTTGGTAAGAGGTAAATTATTCCGGATGATGATCCGCACGATTTTGTTTGGAGTGCCTCGGGAAGAGCATGCTTTTGCTGCTCTTGAGAATGCTGAGTGCGAGCACTGCGAGAGAGCACCACCTCTGAGCGCTCCTCATGCAACGACAAGGCGTTTCGGGAGCTACTCGAGGTAGTGATTAACGTGGTGGCCAGGCTTAAGTTAGACTGGTCACTGGAGCAAGAGAATCCCAGGCACTCCAAACTAGACGACAAATTTCTGTCGGGTGGCCAAGGCGAGAGATCCCAATATCGATCCCCCCCCTTTTTTTCCCAGACCTCCATAAGAGTTATCTCGCTCATGGACTAAGGCTTACTCCCCGCGTATGTTTGATGTCGATCTATTCGACTATCTTGGGTGCTAAGGTGCATGGGTATGTGACAATGCCTCAGGTTGGGGAGACGCTCGCGGCTATCTCTCCCCTGGGAGTGCGTCGTCACTTAAAAAGCCTATCCTCCCCACCAAGCCTTGCAGGGTAACATTGTCGCTGATGGGGAAGGCATTTTAAGCAGCGGGTCAGGCTGGTGCTGCCCTGCACACCATGGCGGTTCTGCAGGCGTTTCAGGCTGACCTGCTAAAGGACCTGAGCATGGGCGGGAGTATTAGTGAGGAGGCATTTTTCAGGGTTTGGTTATTCTGTGGCATACCTTTTGCACGCTCGCTTTTCACGCTCCAGACCTGCGTTTGAATCCCGACCTCGACAAAAAAAAAACAAAAAAAAAACATCACTCTTCAAAAAATTGATGAGTTTCTTCACCGTCGTGCTCAGGCGTCGGGGCTGTCGGCCACCTCTCTCTGCGGCGAGAGTCGCAGAATGTGGTGAGCCGTTTGCCCCCTCGTAGGGACTGGGGCGCGGCTCGCCGACCTCAGCAGCCCAGTAAGAGGCGGGACCTCAGGACGATCATTTTGTCCGGGGAAAAAGTCCTGAGGGTCAAGTCCTCGGGACCGTGGGGGTGTGCCCCTCCGGGGGGGAGTGCGAGAAGTTCCAACGGATGTAGACGCTCCTTCCTGGCACCCTCAGGAGGTGTACAATTCTCTCCGCCACTGGTGTTTCGGGGAACAGCGGCCTCCAGCCAAACGTTAGGTGTTCGGTTGCCTCCTGCCATGCTTCAGGACACCAGACACCTAACACCTCCCCATCTAAGCAAAGTGTCAAAACTAGTGCCCCTCTCAGAGAAACTGGCAGCGTGGAAGCTACTGCCAAGTATCTCCCCATGGGTAGAAAGGACTGTAGGGAAAGGCTACAGGATTCAGTTTGCATATCGGCCTCCGTGTTTCAACGGCATGGTCTCCACTTCCGTGAAACCGGAACGAGCCCATTTTTTGACACAGGAATTGCAAGCTCTGATGGACAAAGGGGCCATAGAACATGTTCCCCTACCAGACAGAGAGTCAGGCTATTACAGCCGGTATTTTTTGGTTCCCAAGAAAGATGGGGGGTTGCGTCCAATTTTAGATCTTCGCGGGTTGAACCGCTACCTCAGAAGTTCAAGAGCTTGACGATCAAGATGATTGTGTCTCAGATCTAGCAAGGGGACTGGTTCATCTCAATCGATCTCAAGGACGCATATTTTCATATAGAAATCTTGCCACAACACAGGAAGTTCCTGAGGTTTGCTTTTGGGGCGAAGCTTACCAGTATCAGGTTCTTCCATTCGGCCTAGCTCTATCACCTCGCACATACACGAAATGCATGGATGCAGCACTGGCTCCTCTGTTACTCCAGGGCATCCACATTTTAAATTACATAGACGACTGGCTGATTCTGGCTCAGTCTCAAGAGCTGGCGCTTCGACATCGGGATGTCGTCCTAGCTCATCTCGAATCTCTGGGGTTGAGACTCAATGCCAAGAAAAGCGTTCTCTCTCCTGCTCAGAGGACAACGTATTTGGGGGTTGTATGGGATTCGATCACGATGCAGGCACAGCTTTCTCCTGCGTGCTTCGAATCCACTGTAAATGCCCTAAAGAATATCAAGCTAGGCCAGATAATTACGATTTACTTCTTTCAGAAGCTTTTAGGTCTCATGGCAGCTGCATCCACGGTGATACCCTTTGGTCTCCTGCACATGAGATCATTTCAGTTGTGGCTCAGAGCCAGGGGATTTCATCCAAGGGCCAATCCCCAGAGGCAATAAGGGTCACGTGCCAGTGGCTTCGTACCCTTTCTATGTGGTTCAGACCCTGGTTTCTGACTTTGGGTCCCACTCTAGGTCTGTGTTGTCATCGCAAGATGCTAACGACAGACGCTTACCTCATGGATTGTGGTGCGGCCTTGGGTGGCCGTCCAGCCCAAGGGATCTGGAGAGGTCATCTTCTCGACTGGCACATCAATTGCCTCGAAATGATGGCTCTATTTCGGGCCCTGAAATACTTCCTCCAGCAGTTAAGAGGCTACCATGTCCTTGTGTGGGTGGACAATATGGCAGTAGTCTCTTACATAAATCACCAGGGCGGAATGCGTTTGTGAGCTCGTTCGTGAGCTCTGGAACCTTCACGTCTGGCCCCTGAGGGGGACCAGCTAAGGGATGCTGGGTTCCCTGCTGACATAGTAGAGGCTATTCTAAGTGCCAGGGCCCTCTCCACTAGAAGTTATGCCTTCAAATGGCACATTTTTGAAAATTGGTGTATGGCGCACCACGTAGACCCAGTTCACTGCCAAGTGGTTTCAGTGCTGGAGTTCCTGTAAGGGAAATTATCCTCAGGCACATGTCCTGGTACTCTCAGAGTCTATGTGGCTGCCATTTCGGCTTGCCATGCTCCGATTGATGGGGTTTCTGTGGGAAAGCACCCTCTAGTCACTCGCTTCATTCGTGGAGCCAAGCGGTTGAGACCATCCACGAGAGCTACAGCCCCTTCGTGGGATTTAGCTATAGTGCTCGAGGGCTGGTCGGCACCCCTTTCGAACCACTAGAGTCAGCACCTATCAGGTCTCTGACCCTAAAGATGGTTTTTCTAATGGCTATTACTTCTGTGAAGAGAATTGGGGATTTGCAGGCTCTGTCAGTCCTGCGGTCCTGCCTAGACTTTGCCCCTGGGCTGGTCAAAGCTATCTTGCATCCTCATCCTAATTACCTCCCGAAAGTTCCATTTTCGACCATGCATCCGGTCGTTCTTGAAGCCTTCTGTCCTCCACCTTTCACTACTATGGAGCAGGAAAGACTTCACTTACTGTGTCCAATATGTGCTCTTCAGATTTACGTCCACTGCACCAGCCAGTGGCATAAGTCAGAGCAGCTCTTAATATGCTATGGAGGCCACAATTGGGGGGCGGCTGCCACTAAGCAAACAGTGTCTCATTGGGTGAGGGATGCCATTGCCCTAGCCTATGAGGCGTGTGGTCAAGCTTCGCTGCTAGGTGTTAGGGCTCATTCAACCAGGGGGGTTGCATCTTCTATGCCTTTGGCAAAAGGTGTCCCCCTCCAGCAAGTGTGTGATGCGGCAGGTTGGTCCTCTCCGCACACATTTGTCAGATTCTATAGTTTGGATGTCCATGATACTCCGGGCTCACATGTCCTTGAGTCAACATCCCTTAGGCATGTCTGAGACCTTCTTCAATGTTTGTGCGCACACACTACACAACCTTGGGGGCTCAGACACTTCCAGTGCAGTGGCGTTGGTATTCTCGTTCCCATTAGCGTTTGATGCACAGCATTAAGAGTAGCTTTTGATAGGGAACGTCTCGGGTTATTTGACTGTAACCCTGTTCCCTGAAAAAGCGGAAACGAGATGCTGCACCTCATTGCTGCACTGCAGACGTGTCTGGTGTCTCTCAGACAAAGTGTAACCTGAAGGTATGCCTGTTTCACGTCTATTTATAACCAGGTGCACGTTATCAATGACGTAACTCACTGAGGTTATTTAGGCCAAATTCTTGGCGTGTTTGACACACATACTTCGCAACCGGTCGAACAAAGAATGTTCTCATTAGCGTTTGATGCACAGCATCTCGTTCACGCTTTTTCAGGGAACAGGGTTACAGTCAAGTAACCCGAGACGTTCTCCCTGTGCTTCATAAAACATTTTGTGAACTATGCGATAGGGGTATAAATGGCACATTTCACTCAATAATAACTAGTGCTGACCATGTCATAAGCTGTTATAGGGAATTTCTGAAACCACAGATTGCAAAAGCAGTGGAGATGGTATGTTAAACTGAATATGTATGTGAACTGAATGGAGTCTGAGCAAATCACACAAAGACTGTGTTACTGTCAAGTTTCAGTTTTTGTACTGTTATAAGGTTGAATGTTGTAATCAATTGAAAAGGGAAAACTAGGATACTCAGGCAATGCTTCATTTTGCTGTATTAAAATGTATGATATAGAATTTTGTGTATCATTACACTTTATGTATTTCCTATATATTATTTATAATTTGACAGGTTTTCTCTAGCTGTTTATTAGATTAATGGATAACATAATTTGAGATGGGTTTCATTATGGGATTTTAAATTACATAAACATCAGTACAGTGTCGATGAGCTTTGTCATGGGAAGCCAGTCATTCCAAACCAATAGGAGAACACCTGCTATAAAAACCTTTGCCACACCAGCCCTTTACTGTTGACTTTAGACTATTTTAGGTCTATTCTAACCACAGCGGTGCTCCTCTGGGCAGCCACTCGTAGGGCTGTTCTGGCCTTCTGCCAGACCTTACGACAGCGGCGGACTAACTGCTCAGCTTTGGAGACTCCCACCTCCTCCTCCTACTCAGCAAACATGGGTGGAGGGTAGCCGAACTGGCAGTCAAATGGGGACATGCCCAAGGACGAGTGCCAGAGGCTGTTGTGGGAATATGCCACCCACATTAGGTGTTTTTCCCAAGTCAAGGGGTTGGTGGAAGCCAGGCAGCGAAGGGAATGTTCCAGGTCCTGGTTGACCCTTTCTGTCTGGCCATTGGACTCTGGATGGAACCCTGACGAGAGGCTCACTGTGGCACCTTTGAGATGACAAAAGGCTTTCCAAAACTACTACTTTTCCTACTGGTCGGTAGGAAAGCCATGCATGCGTACCATGTGCTGGAGGAGGAGATCTGCGGTCTCCTTAGCTGAGGGGTGTTTTGGTAACAGAATAAATTTACAGGCCTTTGAGAACCTGTCCACCACAACAAGTATCACCCCTATTCCCTGGGACAGTGGCAGGCCTGTGATAAAGTCGAGAGATAGGTGTGACCAGGGACATGATGGTATTGGAAGGGAGTGAAGCAGGCCTTGTGGACAGGTTCAAGACTTTTTATTGCGGGCGCAGATATGGCAGTCCGTGACGTAGGTTCGGATATCTTTGTCCATTGAGGGCCAGCAAAACCAGCCGCTCAAGAACTCTATGGTCCGAATGGCACTGTGGTGCCTGGCAAAGGGTGAGGTTATATGCACTGCACAGATCAAGTCAAGTCAAGTCAAATAGGTTTTTATTGTCATTCCTCTATATAGCATGTATACATTGGAACGAAATGGTGGTTTTCAGGACCATTGTGCAACACAGAACAGTATGTAAGACTACATAAAGTGCAGATACACAATAGTGTCAGACAAGTGTGAGACAAGTGCAAACCAATAAGTACACAGAACAAAACAAGAAATACACAGGACAGTAAATACACAGGAGAATAAATACACAGAACATGGCCTGTGAACTGTAAACATGGACTGTAAACTATAAGCTATTGTGTAATGCAGCAGCACAAGTATAGTAGCAATACTGGCAGCAAAAATGAGTTCCATATTAAAGTGACTGATGCAGCTATGTAAAGTGCAGTGTGCAGTAGTACTGAGTCTTACTGGGTTAGTGCGTGTGCAGTGGTATGAGTCTTATTTGGTTAGGTGCTCAGCTAGCCCAGTTGAGCGTTGGGAGGCAGCAGGGTGTTGAGTAATCTGACTGCCTCAGGGAAGAAACTATTGCGGAGTCTGCTGGTGGTGACACAGATGCTCCTTTTTAGCTGTCCTCACAATTCACTGTAGGGTCTGGCAGTCGGAGGCTGTGCAGTTCCCATAACACACGATGAGAAAGCTGGTCAGGACACTCTCTATGGTCCCTCTGTAGAAGGTGGTGAGGATGGGAGGGGGTAGTTTGGCTCTCGTAAGTCTCCGCAGGAAGTGGAAGCACTGCTGGGCCTGCTAGACTAGGCAGGTGGTGTTGAGAGTCCAGGAGAGGTCGTCAGTAATGTGCACACCAAGAAATTTAAAGCTTTTTACTCTCTCCACAGTTCCATTGATATGCAGTGGTGAGTGGTCCACTTGGGGTCTCCTGAAGTCGACAATCATCTCTTTAGTCTTATCACCATTAAGAGATAGATTGTTGTCTCTACACCATTCGGCAAGCCACCTCCTCCCTGTATGGTGACTCATCATTGTTGCTGATGAGGCCCACTACTGTAGTGTCATCAGCAAACTTGATGATGTGATTAAAACTGAACTTAGCAGCATAGTCATGAGTCAGTAGTGTAAACAGCAATGGACTGAGCACACAGCCCTGGGGGTGCCGGTGTTCAGTGTGGTGGTGCTGGAAGTGGAGTTGCCGATCCTGACGGACTGGGGTCTCCCGGTCAGAAAGTCCAGGATCCAGTTGCAGAGGGAGGTGTCTAAACCCAGCAGGCTCAGCTTTGTTGTCAGTTGTTGTAAGGATGAACAGCATCCTTATGTAATTGTCCTTTTTATCTGGGTGGGTCAGAGACAGATGGATGGTAGCAGATATGGTGTCCTCTGTTGAGCGGTTGAGATGGTAGGCATACTGAAATGGGTCCAGTGTGGTGGGAAGACTGCTCTTTATGTATTTCATAACTGGCCACTCGAAGCACTTCATGATGATAGGTGTAAGTGCAACAGGCCAGTAGTCATTCAAGCAGGACACAGATGATTTCTTCGGCACAGGGATGATGGTGGTCGTCTTGAAGCACACTGGGATGACTGCTTGGCTCAGGGAACCTCAGGGAAGCACCCAGCCCGGTATGTTATCTGACCTGCAGCTTTCCGTGAGTTGACTCTGCACAGAGTTTTCCTGACGTCTATTGTAGACAGACGAAGTAGTAGTCTGTGATGGCCTGAATGCCTTGCCACATACGCCTTGTGTCCTTGGTATTTATGAAGTTACTGTGGATTCTTTCTGCATAGTTGCGCTTTGCCTCTCTGATGGCCCGGGACAGATTGGCCCTTGCTGTGCAGAGGGCTGCCTTGTCGTCAGCCCTGAAGGCAGAGTCTCTTGCGCTCTTACTTTCCATGGCAGGACAGAGACTATCTCCACACTGGCTGTGAAACAGATCAAGAAAATAAGCTGCTGAGATGAGGGAGAGGCTCACGCTAAATCAGGGTAAATAAACCCCTTTAAATAAATGCTTCGGTAACTAAGTCCTCTAGTCCTGAACCTCAATATATCTTTAACTAGGATCTTTTTCTGATCGCTAGCTTGTGGAAAATTCATGGCACAGACTTTATGTTTGCACACCAACTACCAAAACTCAGGAGTTTAAATAGTGGCATGTGCATGTGCCGTGCATTGGTGTTGATTACCTACACGTGCCTGTGGTGCTATAAAAGCCTGTGCTTTTAGATTGGATTGGACACCCCTAGTCTATATTTATCCTTTCTTAATTAGTCATATAGAGCTGTAGGTCATGATATTGTGACATGTCCACAGGATTTTGATTTGTCCAATTAATTATAAAATGCCAGTGGTTTGAAGAATAACCTGACTGAGTTCTCATCTGCTACACTTATGTAAATGCAGACTCTTCTCTAGCAGACAAGCTGAACACTTTTTACGCTCTGTTCGAGGCTGCAGCTAACAGCACTAACTGTGCTACCTAGTGGTGCCAATGGTGCTAACATCACTAAGCGCAGTAATGACAGCATGCATGCAGAGGGTGTCAGAGCAGGAAACGCTTTTGTCTTGGAGCACGACGTGAGGAAGGCTTTCAGGAGAGTGATCACCAGGAAGGCAGCAGGACCAGACAGCATCTCAGGTCGGGTCCTTAGAGCCTGCACTGACCAGCTAGCACCAGTGTTCTCTGATATATTCAACCTCTCCTTGGCAAAGTTTGTAATCCCCACATGTTTCAAACAGTCCATTATTATTCCTGTCCCAAAGAAACCCCAGCCTGTCTACCTCAACAAATATCGCCCAGTAGCCCTTACCTCAGTTGTGATGAAGTGCTTTGAAAGGCTGGTCAGAGACTTCATCACTTCTTCATTACCTGACATCATGGACCTATTACAGTTCATGTAATGAACAGTACAGTTCATGTACCGTCCCAATCACTCTACTGATGATGCCATTATGCACCTCCTACACACAACCCCAGGGAAATATTGTCAAAATGCATTTTGTTGACTACAGTTGAGAATTTAACACTATAATTCCCTCCAAATTCACTTCCAAGTTGGAGGACCTGGGACTTAGCCCATCCCTGGGTCAATGGATCTCCAACTTCCTTACAGACAAAACAGTAGTAGTGGGCAGACATGTCTCATCCTCCCTCACCATCAGCACTTGAGCCCCCCAGGTTTGTGTCCTTAGCCCTCTGCTGTACTCATTGTACACTTATGACTGTGTGGCCACTTCCAACTCTGCCATCACTGTCAAGTTTGCTGATGACACTGTTGTGGTGGGCCTGATCTCTGATAACAATGAGAAGGCCTACCTGGAGGAGATTAAAACCCTGGAGAATTGGTGCCAGGAGAACAACCTCCTTCTGAACGTCAGTAAGTTGATAGTGGACTTCAGCATGTCTTTCAATGTGCATCTGTTGTTTTTCTACTTACATGTGACATGTGTAAGTGTGTTACATGACTGTAAAAGGCACAATACAGCAACCATGACCAAACATTCTGTCCTAAATGACAAAACCCACAAAAGTCTTAACACAGTTGCAAATTTTGACTTTTGTTATTATAATCTATATTTAATTTAATTATAATTTATAATTACAATTATGGTTTAGATCGCAACTCTTTTTAAAAAATGTTTTTTAAAGAAAGGACTTATTTTCCATGGTTTATATAATCATTATATAATCTTATACTTCCTTCAACAAAGATTATCTAATGTAATATTCTTCCAGATGTCAGTGAATCTCACATGTAGTATAAATGCAGTCCATTCACCTATCCATCCATTAGTTTTCTGTACTGCTTATCCTACACAGGGTTGTGGGGAGCCTGGAGCCTATCCCAGGGGCCAATCCATCGCAGGGCACAATCACACACACAATTTGGAAACACCAATCAGCCTACAATGCATGTCTTGGGTAGGAAACTGGAGTACCTGGAGGAAGCCCCCGAAGCATAGGGAAAACATGCAAACTCTGCACACACAGGGCGACGGTGGGAATCGAACCCAAACCCTGGAGGTGCAAAGCAAACATGCTAACCACTACAAGCCACACCATGCCCACTTTATAAATTCAGTCATTTAGGGTATTTAATATTTATGGTGGTGCAGTGGGTCCCAAAGCTCCAGGGTCCCCAGTTTGGTTCTGAGTTTGGGTTACTGTCTGTGCGGAGTTTGGCATGTTCTCCCCCTCTTCATATGGGTTTCCTCTGGATTCTCCAGTTTCCTCTCACTCCCAAATACATACATGCATGTAGGCAAATTGGTTATGCTGGCCCGCACCAGGTTAAAACAGTTAGCGAATATTAATGAATGAATATGTATAGTGGAAAAATATCAAAGAATATATATGCAAGAGAACTAATATACATATAATTTGTACATTATTCATAATACATAGTATTCAAACTCTTCCAAGGATAAGGTACTTACTCAGGATGAATGAATGAAAATCTCCAGTTAAGGACAATTACAGAAATAAAAGCACATGCTATATTTTCTATAGCATTGCCCCAGTCATATTACAGCTTTTTTAACTATTTACATACAATGCTCAAAATATTATTGCTCTATGAAAATTTAAAGACACTGCCATGAATGCAAGAATTCAAATGTCTGTTTGCTAAATGCATTTTGTATAACAGCAATAAGAAAATGATCCTAACTGTAAACTGCAAAGTAATGAAGATGTAAACTTACAACCCGCTGAAAACATATTATTGCATTTATTTTTACATGTAATAGGTAATTGTGGCTCTCTAAAACTTGTGTATAGCTTCTCTAAAATTCAATAAAGCAACAGTTGACACAGATAAGTTTCTCAAACATTTAATTATTAAACAGATCAAACTCTAAATGTGTCATTTACGAGAACCCGTACCTGCAGGAATGGCCTTGACCACCCAAGTCATTGACTCTTATAAATAAACAAACAAATGCAACAGTACATGTATAATATTTTTTAGATTATTAGATTATGCAGATCACACTGTAAATTTTCCAGACCACAACGTATTGACTATGTAGGATCACCAGAAAAACAGTGGTGTACAGTCAAGACAAGACAGTCTTGACAAAATAAAGTGTTTTTTATAAAGGCTATAAGACTGAAGGGCTAAAACCCTTTTGTGTGTGTGTGTGTGTGTGTGTGTGTGTGTGTGTGTGTGTGTGTGTGTGTGTGTGTGTGTGTGTGTGTTTCACAACACTGTTCAAAGTACTGTAGTGCATTGACCATTGTGATCTTTGAGTAGAGAGAGGATGGGCATATAGGTGTTTCAGAGGGGGAAACTTGTTTGTAGAAAGTGCTGAGTCTTGCTAACACAAGCAGGATGGACGTGGTGTGGCTGACGGCTGCTCTTCTCTCCTTCCCCCTGCTCACACTATGTGACCCACTGTGAGTACTACAATTTACAACAAACACCATTTTAGATTTTTGTCTTTTGGAAGGTGTGAATTTCACTCGATCAGCAGTAAATTATAATCTTTTATACCACATGTCTGTGAACTCTGGAGTCTGATTGATCAGATGGTGTTGAATATTTTTCTATAACAGCAGCTGCTTTGGGACAATGTCCATTGTTAAAAGCGCTATACAAATAAACTGAATTTGAACTTGAACTTGAACTCTGACAGTGGTGCAAATCACAGGGACTTGTATGGTGGACGCTGCACATAAATGGAAAATGGAAAGAGTCTCCAGTGTCAGTGCTTTATAACAATCAGAGTGTCTGCATTTTGTACCAGCTGTAACTTTTAAGCGACACTATGAAAAATTGAACTTTTTAATACCAGGCTTGGAGAGTAACGGAATACATGTAACGGCGTTATGTAATCAGGATACAAAAAACTGGTATTTAAAAAAGTTTTTTTAAAAATGGGAATACTATCAGGATTACATTTTTTTTTTTCATTTAAAACCAAAGAAATTAATATTTTGACATAACAGAATATAGACAGCTGCTTGACTATAGATCTGGTTCTCTCTTGCTAGTCGTGGTTCACATGAGCGACCTCCATGTGCAGGCGCAAACACATTTTGCGCAAAATTAATTTGGTAGAAATGAACACAATGGATTTGTTCTCTGAAATTCTTTTGTCAGGGTGACCATACGTCCGATATTTATTTATTGTTTTACTTCTGTTTTTGACACAGTGATAACAACACCACTGAACTGAACAAACCGTTTTATTTGTAACAATTTTGTCAATTTTACTTCATCCTTGCATAAAAAACAAAAGAACTCTTATTTATACACCAATAAATAGAGGGGTCGGAAAGAGTGCAAAAAATAAAATAAATAAATAAATAAAAGCTTCGATGAGGTAAACAACGGTAAAACAAATGAAGCACAAATAAACAATTCTAACAAATAAGCAAAAAACACAAAAAAAAACAAAAAAAAAAAACAGATGCAGTGCTGCAATAGCAGTCCTGTGCGCAATTCTCAAAATTTCTCATTTATCGGAGGAACCAATATTACAAAACCGATATCCGATTATGGAAAAACGCATAACTCTTAACATATCTGGGAAAATATTGGTAAAACCATATTACTTATGGTCTAATACTACATTGTGTGCACATATTTGTATATTTGCTTTAACCCCTCTCTGTAATTTCCGCCTTCTTGCACACCAATTGATCGATTATAAAAGGCTTGCAGCAACTATTGACCAAATTCTAATGGTTAAGCTGCCTCTTAACCATTAGCCTACTCTCAGCGAACGTGTGAAGGTGAAGCACTGTTGTGTACGACGTTTGACAATAGCAGCAAATGACAGCTGTCCTGAATCGAAACAATGCCCATGGCCATATAAGGTCATTTTTAATTTCATGTTACCACATTGCTTCATATTACATGGCCATTCAAATGTGTAAATGACGGCAGAAGGTACACTTGTGGCGTCTGTGACCTTGAAGTAATCCAAAAGTAATCAGATTACGTTACTTTCATATTGTGATTCTTGGATTATGTTACTGATTGCATTTTTTATGAAGTCATTTGTATCTGTAATCGAATACATTTTTAAAGTAACCCTCCCAACCCTGTTCAATACATCTGTTTGGAGGAGGCTAGCGGAGGCACGGTGGCTTACTGGTCAGCACTTTTGCCTCGCCCCTCCGTGGTTGGGGATTCGAATCCCACCTCCACTCAGTTTCCTCCCCCAGTCCAAAGACATGCATTGATTGCCATTCCCAAATTGTCCGTAGTGTGTGGATGGATATGTGAAGGTGTTTGCGATTGCGATGAGTTGCCTTGTGCCCCCAGTTCCCTGGGATAGCCAGGCTCCCCCGTGACCCTGCATAAGATAAGCGGTATAGAAAATGTATGGAGATAGCTAGCTGGCTACTGCTAACAAGTAATCACTTCACTCTATAAGCAAATTATTGTGATGGAACAAATGGATTACTCAAACGATAGAAATGAAGATTTTTTTTTTAAAACTACTGCTACACAGTGACATCCAACCATACATGATCATGCCAGAATATTCAAAAACACTGTGCCAGCAAGAAGACCAGCAGGAAGCAAGAGCAACTGTGGGTCTTTCTGAAGTACACTGAGCCAAATAACTGAAGTTGCAATAACACAATTAGATATTGTAATGCTAGCTAGGAATGTTACATTATTACATTAACTTTGAATTAGCAACCTTACTAGCAACCTTACTGGTAGTTACATGGGTGAAGACAAGCATTTGCTACGTGGATTAACTAGTTTTCCTACCTCAGTTCAGATCTTCTTGTTCCAGACAAGGAGCTTCTCTGCTCTGTGAAGGTCTTAGAAGACCCAGTGACTCAGTTTTCAAATCCCTTTTATAGTCCTTTGAAATGCTGGCTGCACACTTGAACGAGCTACTTGGTTATAATCTGACTGAACACTAGAAGATCCTTATGGCTTGGCATCCTGTCACTGGCTAAATAATTCTAACTGGTGGATTCCAATTACGGAGGTAGTTTTGTGCCAGATGTTTCAAATAAAATAACGATTACCAAGCCTTTTATCCTGTGTTTGGTATCCTGGTGGTTCAACTTTGCTAGTTTAATAGTTTTTCGAGTTTATGCTGTTTTGCCTTGCCTGATCTATACTCGTTTATTGACCCTGATCTTGCTCAACGTTTTTAAATTGTCTGCCTGCCTGTTAAATAAAATACACTCAACTGCATCTGCATTTGTTTCCACCTCCAATTATATGACAGTTTCTGGGCAGAGGAGAAAACACGTCCAATAATTCGGATTGCAACTTGGTAACCTCAATCCTCTGAGATGGTGAGAAATGGTCTCCAACTGGGATCAAATGGAATCGGCTGTTTTTGGCCACTTTTAAGCATTTATCCCAATTTTGGCCATCCTCATGCACAAACTTGAATCATGTTCGGTCAAAAATTAATCATGTTCTAATGTGATATTAAAGTGCTCCACTAACACTTCTGTTTATAAATGATAAAATCTGGTGCAAATAGCTTTTATTCCCTATAATTTGAAGAGCTTGCACAGTGTTCTTGGCATAAATGGAACTCCCTAAATGATTAGGAACTTTTGAGGGATTATGCAAGATTATGCAAAACAGGACATCAGCCATGATCTTGCTGAAATAGTTCACAGGGGCACTACTTAAGGATATTGGCTCACATAACCCACAATAACTAATCTGAAGAAATACTGTATATACAACCTCAATTCCAAAAAAGTTGGGATGCTGTATAAAATGTAAATAAGAATGCAATGATTTGCAAATCTCATAAACCCATATTTTATTCACAATATAACATAGAAAACATATCAAATGTTTAAACTGAGGAAATGTACCATTTTGAGAAAAAAAAAATAAGGTAATTTTGAATTTGATGGCAGCAACACGTCTCAAAAAAGTTGGGACAGGGCCATGTTTACCACTGTGACTCTTCTACTATGAAGCCATGCTGTTGTAATAGAGGCAGTATGTGGTTTAGCATTGTCTTGCTGAAATATCTAAGACCTTCCCTGAAAAAGACATCATCTGGATGGAAGCATATGTTGCTCTAAAACCTGTATATACCTTTCAGCATTGATGGTGCCTTTCCAGATGTGCAAGCTGCCCATTCCATAGGCACTAATGTACCCCCATACCATCAGAGATGTAGGCTTTTGAACTGAGCACTGATAAAAAGCCGGATGGTCCCTCTGCTTTTTAGTCCTCTTTAGTTTAGAGGACACGGCATCCATGGTTTCCAAAAAGAATTACAAAGTTTAATTCGTCTGACCACAGAACAGTTTTCCACTTTGCTGCAATCCATTTTAAATGAGCTTTGGCCCAGAGAAGACGACGGCGTTTCTCGATCATGTTCACATATGGCTTCTTCTTTGCATGATAGAGCTTTAACCAGCATTTGTGGATGGCACGGCGAACTGTTTTCACAGACATTGAGTTCTGGAGGTGTTTCTGAGCCCATGCAGTGATTTCCATTACAGAATCATGCCTGTTTTCAATGCAGTGCCGCCTGAGGGCCCGAAGATCATGGGCATGCAATATTGATTTTCACCCTTGTCCCTTGCGCACAGAGATTTCTCAAGATTCTCGGAATCTTTTGATGATATTATGTACTGTAGATGATGAGATATTCAAAGTCTTCCCAACATTATTCTGAAATTGTTCCACAATTTGTTGACATAGTTTTTTGCAGATTGGTGAACCTCTGCCCATGTTTAGTTCAGAGAGACTCTGCCTCTCTAAAATACTCTTTTTATACCCAATCATGTTACTGACCTGTTGCCAATTAACCTAATTAGTTGCAAAATGTAAAACTTACTTTTTAGTAAAACTTACTTTTCCAGCCTTTTGTTGCCCCCATCCCAACTTTTTTGCGGCCATCAAATTCATAATAACCTTATTTTTTACTTACTTACAATAACGTTTTCTATTTTACCAAAATATACGTCTTAATGCTGTTGTATATGTCTCTATGTCTGTAAACAAAGATAATTAATAATGTTAATCATTAATATCCTTTCTATTCTGCACTCTCAGGTACATCCTGTCAGCTCCCCAGATCCTGCGAGTGGGAACACAAGAACAGGTGTTTGTGGAGGTACAGGACTACAAAGGCACAGATCCTTTAGAAGTCCATATCACACTAATGAACTTCCCTGGTAAACACATAGACCTCGGCAATGTTCGTGTCACACTAAGTCCTGCAAACAACTATCAAGCTCTTGTTGATATAAAGGTAAGCCTTAACCGCCCCTGATAGTGAGATCCAATAGGTTTTTATTGCCAGTTTGTTAACCCAGAGAATATGAATATTGGTATATGATTTACTTTCACCAGTGATGCAACAGTTGAGGCATCATTACTTAATTATATTTTGTAAATATAAACTTAACTGAATTTAGAATTTTATGCCCTCAAAAAAAAAGTTGGGACAGAGGCAAAATAAGACTGAAGAGTTTATAGAATATTCAAGCTCACCACTTTGTGCCAAACTTCGTGAGAGAATTGTCAGTCAGTTCAAAAAGAACAAAAATTGCAAAGAATTTAAGTTTTTCACCATCTACAGTGCATAATATTGTGAAAAGATTCAGGGAATCCAGAGAAATCTCACTGCGTAAATGGCAAGGCCGAAAACCACTGTTGAATGTGCATGACATTCAAGCTCTCGGGCGGCATTGCCTGAGAAATCGTCATGCAACTGTGATAAATATAACCACATGGGCTCGGGAGTACTTCAGAAAACCATTGAAGAGGAGAATCAGACAATGGCGACCAAGGACTGTTGAGCAGCTGAAGTCTTGTATCAAGCAATAATGGACAAAAATTCCACTTGCAAAACTGCAACAATAAGTATCCTCAGTTCCAAAACAATTAAAAAGTGTAATTAAAAGGAAGGGTGATGTAACACAGCGGTAAACATGCCTCTGTCCCCACTTTTTTTGAGTATGTTGTAGGCATTAAATTCTAAATTTGTTTATATTAACAAAATACAATTAAGTTGGCCAGTGATAACATTGAATATTTTTTCTTTTTACTTTTGTCAGTTAATTAAAGTTTCAAGAGACTTGACAAATCACAGATTTTTGTTTTTTATTGCATTTTAGAAAATATCCCAACTTTTTTTAATGGATCAAAACAAGACAAAAATATCAGATTTATTCCTGCGCTTTCACGCAGGCATTTATATAAAGAGGCATTTATATAAGAGAATTAACAAAGTCTAATTCCTGACCTGTCCTCACTGATCTTTGTAGGTATGCTAATGTTTCAGTTAAATGCTGAAAGATGCTGTAAGAAAGATGCTGTCATACTGGCTACTTGTTTGGTGACATTAGCAACATTTTCAATTACAGTGACAGTATTTTGTGATCAAATGTTTTATACCCTAGGAAAAATTGCTTTTAGATTGACTAATTGACTAAAATTACTGTCATCTTAGCGCCTATGAAGCAACGAACTAGAATACCCATCAGCCTCTGCACGTCACATGACCTCATCACATGTCCTGTCACGCTCACCTCTGCCTCATCTCACCATCATTAGCACCACTATTTATGTTCTAGAGCACCTCATTGTCAAGCTTCTGTTGTTGTCTTTGTACTTTTGTGTAGTTGTGTGTTCCACAGCCATGCTCGTAGTCTGCCTGTTTGCTTTTGTTCCAGTGTTTATGTTCCTAGTTAATGTTTTTCTGCTTTAGTTGTTTGTTTTTTCATTTTTTCTAATAGATCTGCACTTGTATCCCCTGCCTTTCCAATTACGTGACACATCTTTGTCAACTAAACTGGAACAAAAAACTAACAATAACCAAATACTGTAGCTAAAATATAACTATGACTAATCTATTTTCATCTATATCTATTTTCAAGTCTAAAAGTAAATTTGAAATTGCTGTTAAAATTAATACTGTTAATAATTACTGTATTACTGTTAACAGTTCAATATATGTAAAGATTCTGTATTCAGTAAATGTAAACTTGGGAATGTACCACTGATTTACATATTTTTGCATTTTGTATTGTAGATTCCCTTCAATGATCAAGCTTTTAATGTGGACTCTGAGGAACAACAGTTTGTTTATCTGAAAGCAAATTGGAAAAATGTTGCTGAACTGGAGAAAATTGTTATGGTCTTATTTCAGTCAGGGTATTTGTTTATTCAGACTGATAAGACAATATATACTCCAGATACTACTGGTGAGTGTTACTTTTCCTCATCGTACAATTACTGAAACCATGATCAAGCATTCAATGGCCAGTGTCTCTGCCTCACTATATTTCTAACTTTTATTTTAATATAATGGGTCAATTTTAGAGCTGATGAGGGATGTGCTGTTATAGAAAAACTTCAGGGTGGTCACCCCATCCCGTATTTCCTCTAACAGCAGAACACCTTTTTTTACTCTTTACATATTGCCCATATGTCAGGGTGAGATATTGTGGTTGTAACAAATTGTCAGACAGTGGTGCTGGGTTAACTCTGGACTTGCTTGAGGTGATATCATATAAAACAGGTCAGGATTGTGTGATTAACTAAGACAGGACTGTGTCCTTGTTAAATTCTACCTCGAGCGAGTCAACAGCGCATAACTGTTCGAGCAGTGTGTAAGTCTGTGTTTATATCTGATGTGAGCCTTTGCATTGCTGCATTGTTGACTTGTTTCTTTTTGTAAACTTTCTTCAGTACAATACAGAATATATGGTTTGGACTCTAAAATAAAGCCTGTGGAAAATATTGTGATTGTGAATATAGTGGTAAGTTTATATAATAAAGATTTTTGTAAAATAAGCATAAGGACAACAGTTTTAGCATCAAATCCCAGTAATACGAGTTTTTGTAAAATGTTATGGAAATTACAATATAAACATAACAATATGGCTGTATTTTCATGTCTGCAGACTCCGGAAGGGATCGTTGTTGAGCAAAAACAGATTGCTATGAAAAAAGGATTCGTGAGTGGTATATTTAAACTGGGAAATCCCATCAGGTTGGTTTTGTCCTGCAGTTTTTTTTCACGGTCTCTGAAAATGTTTCCGAGCGATATGAATTAATGAGCTCACACCTAACTCCACCACCATGCCAAACTCCACTTTAGTGTTGATTTCTCACTTATATGATCAGCTGTCATGAGGTTCTGAATATAAAATCATTTTGCAGTGAATCCTGTTGGTGTTTCTAACAGCAATAACCATAAACATTTAGATAAATGTTTTATTATCACAACATTGCTTTATAATTGCATTACAAGCACTTTACTCACATTTCAACGAGCAATCTCAATACTTATCCAGATGAGATGGTCCAATAAAAAGAAATCACAACAGTAATTATGTAATTCTTGTTCTTGGACACAGTGTATTCCACAGTGTTGAAATAAACAACTATCTTTACATGAACATGGTAATAGTTAATATAACACTGCGACTTGTTTTGTATTTGAAGCAATGGAATCTGGAAAATAGCAGCAAACTTTAAGGATAATCCTAATAACAATTTCACAGCAGAGTTTGAGGTCAAAGAATACAGTAAGTATTCTAATAAGTATAATACTAATACGTATTAGGTCAATAACAATACCACTACTGATTATTATTATTATTATTATTATTATTATTATTATTATTATTAATGATAATAACACTAACAATACTACTACTACTACTCCTAATAATAATAATCTATACTTTGTGAAGCCTATTTTTTTATGAACAATAAGGTTTTTCTTTTCTTTACTGTGTGACAGCAGGAACATGTTGTTTGTATTATCCAAAATTAAGACAAAATGTCTTGATCATTATAAGGATCTATTTTGTATGAATTTACATTCTAGGGCTGCCCAGTTTTGAAGTGAATCTGACACCTGAGAAATCTTTCTTCTACGCTGATGATGAAAAGTTTTCTGTCACTATCAATGCAAAGTAAGAAGTCATTTATGCTAACTTTTCTGATAATGATTATTGTAAAACTTCAAAATTAGCAACACACTAGTTAAAGGGTTCTCACGTTATTGGAATCTCATGCCATCAAAGAACAGCACAGAAACGATCTATTAGGATCTACTGCTGTATTTGGCTTTGTAGCAATTTTTTTTTTTTTTTTTTGTTACAAATTGTGTTACTTAATGGCTACGGTTCAGATGTCACGTTGGTGATGTATTTATTTTTGACTTTTCTACTTAACTCTTTATTTGTTTTTAAGGTATCTGTTTGGTGAGAAAATCGAAGGTAGTGCTTTTGTTGTGTTTGGCGTGTTCAAAGGAAATGAAAAAATAAGCATCCGGAGCTCCCTGAACAGGGTTAATGTAAGGCTATGGATATACCTTTTCATTTTTAATTAAAACATAACTGACTTTAATGAATTTCTGTATCTTTAATGAAGCATCTTTTATCAACATGTTGGTCTATTTTTACTTTGGTTAATGGTTTCCTAGATTATGCACAATGTCATTCAACTATCTGCTGATAATGGTGCAGTGGGATTTATCCCTCACTTCATCTCTCCCTAAAGAGAGCAATGCAGTGGCGCTTTAGTCCTTTAGCCTGTCCAGCTCTCTCACCTCCTCATTTGTACACTCTGCTCAAACAGATCAGCTTCCAAAGCTTCAACTTTTAAGTAATCAAGTAATGCCATCGATGCCATCATGCTTGTCATCTTGTAGATCGCTAACTAGCTGAGTCTCTGCAGTAAATCAATGTGACTGTGTCACATCTCTGCGTTGCATTCTATAAATTTGAGTCCTGTGTTTTCTGTCACCACTATTGCCAGAGCCATGTCACCCTGCTGCTCTCACCTGGTTTCCTACTGAAGCTAAGCAGGGTTGTGACTGGCCAGTATCTGTATGGGAGACCTCCTTGGGGAAAACTTACTGTAGGTTGTTGATGGAAGTGGTATTAGTGAGGCCAGTAGGTGGTGCTTACCTTACGGTCTGTGTGGGTCCTACTGCCCCAGTATAGTGACAAGGACACTATACTGTGCAAAAAAAAAAATATATATATATATATATATATATCATGGCCTCCTAATAATCTCTATCCCTGAATTGGCTACATCTCTCTCCTGTCCTCTCCACCTATAGCTGGTGTGTGGTGGGCGTTCTGGCGCACTATGGCTGCTGTCGCATCGTCCAGGTGGATGCTACACACTGGTCGGTGGTTTGAGGAGATTTCCCCCCCTCCCCCATACTACAGGTGCATCTCAATAAATTAGAATGTCATGGAAAAGCTCATTTATTTCAGTAATTCAACTCAAATTGTGAAACTCGTGTATTAAATAAATTCAATGCACACAGACTGAAGTAGTTTAAGTCTTTGGTTCTTTTAATTGTGATGATTTTGGCTCACATTTAACAAAAACCCACCAATTCACTATCTCAACAAATTAGAATATGGTGACATGTCAATCAGCTAATCAACTCAAAACACCTGCAAAGGTTTCCTGAGCCTTCAAAATGGTCTCTCAGTTTGGTTCACTAGGTAAGCCACAAACATTCACTGCCAAAGAAGCTGGCTGTTCACAGAGTGCTGTATCCAAGCATGTTAACAGAAAGTTGAGTGGGAGGAAAAATTGTGGAAGAAAAAGATGCACAACCAACCGAGAGAACCGCAGCCTTATGAGGATTGTCAAGCAAAATCGATTCAAGAATTTGAGTGAACTTCACAAGGAATGGACTGAGGCTGGGGCCAAGGCATCAAGAGCCACCACACACAGACGTGCCAATGAATTTGGCTACAGTTGTCGTATTCCTCTTGTTAAGCCACTCCTGAACCACAGACAACGTCAGAGGCGTCTTACCTGGGCTAAGGAGAAGAAGAACTGGACTGTTGCCCAGTGGTCCAAAGTCCTCTTTTCAGATGAGAGCAAGTTTTGTATTTCATTTGGAAACCAAGGTCCTAGAGTCTGGAGGAAGGGTGGAGAAGCTCATAGCCCAAGTTGCTTGAAGTCCAGTGTTAAGTTGCCACAGTCTGTGATGATTTGGGGTGCAATGTCATCTGCTGGTGTTGGTCCATTGTGTTTTTTGAAAACCGAAGTCACTGCACCCGTTTACCAAGAAATTTTGGAGCACTTCATGCTTCCTTCTGCTGACCAGCTTTTTGAAGATGCTGATTTCATTTTCCAGCAGGATTTGGCACCTGCCCACACTGCCAAAAGCACCAAAAGATGGTTAAATGACCATGGTGTTGGTGTGCTTGACTGGCCAGCAAACTCACCAGACCTGAACCCCATAGAGAATCTATGGGGTATTGTCAAGAGGAAAATGAGAAACAAGAGACCAAAAAATTCAGATGAGCTGAAGGCCACTGTCAAAGAAACCTGGGCTTCCATACCACCTCAGCAGTGCCACAAACTGATCACCTCCATGCCACGCCGAATTGAGGCAGTAATTAAAGCAGAAGGAGCCCCTACCAAGTATTGAGTACATGTACAGTAAATGAACATACTTTCCAGAAGGCCAACAATTCACTAAAAATGTTTTTTTTTATTAGTCTTATGAAGTATTCTAATTTGTTGAGATAGTGAATTGGTGGGTTTTTGTTAAATGTGAGCCAAAATCATCACAATTGAAAGAACCAAAGACTTAAACTACTTCAGTCTGTGTGCATTGAATTTATTTAATACACGAGTTTCACAATTTGAGTTGAATTACTGAAATAAATGAACTTTTTCATGACATTCTAATTTATTGAGATGCACCTGTATGTAAAGCACTTTGAGTGCCTAGAAAAGCGCTATATAAATCTAAGGAATTATATTTCTATAATGGATTTCTCAACACGATAAATTGAGTGTCATGAGTGAGAAAAGAAGCTCTCGCTCTTTTGTTTTTAGAAGCTAACAGTGAAATGTGACCGCTATCCCAGATATTTGAGATTGCTTTTTTTTTCCCTATTAACCACTGGGAATAACTTCTCACAGGAATAACAAAAATGCAGCAGCTACCCAACATATTTTTCAGGGTGGCTATTTCCTTTATGCAAACTCATTTCTGCAGTAGGTGATATTGATATAATACAGAATGTAAATAACATGCTTCTGACCTGAACTCTGTAGATCCGCAATGGAGAAGGTAAAGCAGAGCTAACCAAAGGACAGATCAATCAAACCTTTCCAAACATACATGAACTCATTGGGGACACACTATACATATCTGTCAGTGTGCTTACTGACACTGGTAAGTAGAGTGCAGCCTGTTGTCCACATGTCTTCTCCTTTTGGTTTGGGTCTTGCATTAAACTTTTTGGCTCTGACACATGAATCAAGAATAAGAATACTCACAGATATTTCATTTTATAACACAGCACTGCTGAATTCCTATTTGTGATTGGTCAGACGATGTTGATATATAATTTTCTGTAATAACACTGACAGTAGTGCAGCTGCAAATCACAGGTTTATAATAATGTGCTTGTTGTTGATCCGTGTGCAATTGTGAAGTTTTCTTTAAGTTTATTTAACATTTATGGAAGGAGTCTCCTGTGTCAGCAGTTTGAAACGGTCAGAGGTAAATCTGTACATTTTTTGACACGGAAGCTGCTATAACATAAGTGAAAACAGGAGCTAACTTGCTTCAAAGACATTCAACAACATTAAATGTAAATATAAATGGATAAAAAAGGATGGTATTTTCTTTAATAAAGTGGATATAAACGGTCTACACACTCCTGTTAAAAGTGCAGGTTTTTGCGATGTAAAAAAATTAAACCAAGATGAACCACATCAGATCATTTTCCACCATTAATGTGATACAGCAACCAACAACATTCAAGTGAAAAACGTGAAAAAAATAATAATAAACAGAAACTGAAGAAATGTCCAATAACCTGGTTGCTTAAGTGTACACGATTTATTTATAACAGGGCATGTGACTGTGCTCAGAATTAAAGAATCACATTCAGCCTCATGTTCAAAAGTATTTATCATACAGCTGTCATCAGTGAAGTGATTCTTAACTCCAAATAAAGAGCAGCTGTTTCTGTAGGATTACCTTGACTTCTTTCTTGGTTTCATCTAACTGCTGAAGCCATGGTCCACAAAGAGCTTACAAAGCATGTACAGGATCTCACTGTGGAATGGTATTGATCAGGAGAGGGTTACAAAAGAATTTCCAAAATATTTGATGCACCATGGAACACTGTGAAGGCCATCATCATCATGATCAAATGGAGTAAATGGGGCACCACAGTGACTTTACTAAGACCAGGACCATCCAACAAGATGAAAATTTATGCACTGGTCACTCCCTGCATATGATAACAATCTCTTGTATTATTTACATGTCTGGGCTATGGGGTAGTGTCGCTAGACGGAAGCCCTTTCTCACAAAAAAAAAAAAAAAAACATAAAAGCAACTTAAATTACTCCAAACTATGTGGCAAAATTTGTTATGGTCTGATTAGACCAAGGTAGAACTTTTTGGGCATAATTCTATAAGAAACGCAGCTTATCACATAAAGAACACCATACCTACGGTGAAGCATGGTGGTGGCAGCATCATTCTGTGGGGCTACTTCTCTTCAGCTGGGACTGAGGCTCTAGTCAAGATAGAGGGAATCATGGATAGCTCAAAATACCTATCTATTTGGGAACAGAGCATGCAGATCTCTGTTAAACAGCTGAAGATGAAGATAAATATCACCTTCCAACACAATATTGACAAAAGACACAAATCCAAGTAAAGAAAGGAATGGCTTCAGAATAATGGAGATCCTGCACAGGAGATGCCCTCCACAATTTAATCGATCTGGAGCATTTTTGCAGGGAATAAAATTGTCAAATCAAGATGTGTTAAATTGGGAGACTCTTACCCAAAAGGACTGAGTGCTATATCACAATAGTTGCTTTAATAAAGTAATTAGTTTAGAGAGATACACACTTGTGCAGACAGTTATTATAAGGTTTTTTCTTTTCTTTTTTTTTTTTTTTACTTTTCTTTAATTGTCCTAAAATGTTTGTTTGTTTTTTACTTGAATGTTGGCGGTCGCTATTTCACATTAAAGGTGGGAATTATCTGGCATGATTTATCATGGTTTACTTTTTACATCACAAAAACCTGCAATTAATTTTTTTTGTGCAATTTTTAGGGGTGTATAGACTTTTTATATCCACAGTAATTAAACATTTACCATTATAATACCTTGAAGTTGATCATTTTCCAATAATAGCACATCCCTGTTCCAAAAAAATACAATTTACCTACATATTTTTTTTTATTTCTTAAACAATAAGATGTCTTCCTTTTTATCCATACATAGTTAAAGTCAGTGCTTCTTCTTACACATGCATCAGTAGAGTGCAAGTCTTGCACCAGTTAAAACCATGTAAATGGTGTGACAGACATTGGCACGTGTCTTTCACACACAGCCATGCAAACTCAGTCTTTCTTAACATCTCATAACATTTATTACAACTGTGTGTGTTTCAGGCAGTGAAATGGTGGAGGCTGAGAGGAGGGGCATTCATATAGTGACATCACCTTACACCATACACTTCAAAAGAACCCCCAAATTTTTCAAACCTGGAATGCCCTTTACCTTCATGGTACAAGCTAGATCAATTCAATTCAGCTATATTTATATACTGCTTTTTGGTTGTTACTGAAACTGATTACTACCACCTGCCGTCAACAGTCAACAGAGGAATTTTACAAATTTTATTAATTTTATCAACAAATCAACACAAACATTTAACATTGTAATTTTTTAAGTAAATAGTTGAGGAAATGGTATGGTTTAGTTGAGCCTGAGTAACTACAACAAATGTGTAGTGAGAGAGATTATTTGCCATGATTATTTCTATTACTGTAACTAATTATTAATTCATGGTAGTGACTGAATAATGTGCTTTAAGTTGAGTGCTCATTCAAATGCATAAAATATTGGATGAAGAAATTTGGCTAAGAGAGCTTTGTGTCATCTCCTGTCTCCCAGGTGTATGTAGTGAACCCTGATGGGACACCAGCCAAAAACATTCAACTGTTGTTGACTCCAGGAAATGTAAGAGGACGGACTGCGGACAACGGCGTGTACATCTTCACCATAAACACCCAGAATTCAGAGACTGAGCTAAAGATCACTGTAAGCTTCACTTCTACACTCCTCGTTTATATTTACTTTCATCTTAACCTGCTGACATTCATCTGCCATTAGTGTAGGTTACAAATGAGACATGTACTGCATTATTTTAAATAAAATTAATTATTGAGAGGGATCATTACTGGAAGAAACAATTTGGATAAATAACATGCCTTCTCTTAAACTGTACCAAAAAAAAAATCTCACTCACCAGAAACATTTATTTATCTTACTGTTTTTGTACACTCATAACCACATTATCTGAAATTTCAACAACTTTGCAGATGGCTTTAAGCTCAGCAGGAACGCATCGTCTGATCTGTTCATGAAAATCTTGATTTCTGTGTCATTATGAATTACTACAGCACAAGTTCCCATGTAAACGATGTCCAAACACACTTTTTGTCTTTCAAGCTCATGCAACTGGATTCATTAGGGCCTGATTTTATTCATTGTTAATGTTGAATGTCTCTTAATATTAGATTATATGTGGTTTAAAAAAAAAATTTTAAAAAAGGGTTAACATCTGCTGTCAGTTAAAGAGTGATTCTTATATGAAATCAGTCTGTTTTCCACATGCACTCTTTGCCTTGGTTCAAGCATTACTATATTTCACCAAAGGTAAAGACTGATGATGAGAAACTTAAAACCGGGAAGGGAAGCCAAGCGGTTAACACGTGGACAGCACATGCCTACGCTTCTAAACCTGGCTCCCGAAACTACCTGCACATTGGCTTACCTACTGGAGAGCTAAAGATTGGAGAGCCGCTCTTTCTCACGATCAACTTACCTAATCTTCCTACAAATATAAACCACGATATTACTTATATGGTATGTAGTTTAATTGTATATTCTCACAAATGTAAACTTGCATTTGTTCAAAATAATGTACATTGTCTTGTACTTTTGGTTACGTTTTATCATATGTATTATCTCCTAATTTTTCCAGATCATAAGTACAGGGCGGATTGTGAGCTTCTCTAAGCTGAGTAGACGTGATAATCCTGTGATGACCATATCTGACTTGATAATAACCAAAGACATGCTTCCTTCATTTCGAGTGGTGGCATATTACCATGTAGGACATGATGAGGTTGTTGCTGACTCCATCTGGGTTGATGTGAAGGAGACATGTATTGGAACGGTTAGTTTATTATCCTGTTTTTCTCAGTAAACTGGCAAAGATGTCATTAAAAAGCAGCCATACAACACACATCACTGATGATATTAGATGAATGTTCTTTCTGGTTTTCACAGGTTTGTGAGATTATTTGAGAAGATTGCAATTTTATAGTATTTTATACCAAAGCGCTATTGAACTCGGTTCTGATTTGTCAGAAGGTGTTGATTAATTTCCTATAACAGCAGCTCTGGCATTACTGCAGCTGCAAATCACAGGTTTATATTAATGCACTCGTTTTAATATTTTGTCATTTCTATAGTAACAGCTCATTCATAGGGACTTTTTACAGCTGGCACTGCACATAAATTAATTGAAGTTTTACCTCTGACTGTTACAAACTTCTAACACTACAGACTCCTTCCATAAGTGTTACACCAGTGTGTGGATGGAATGCCAATAAAGGTCTACATGACCTTATTAAAACATTACCTTGTACTAAAAAATAATAACTAAGATTAAATTTGGTTATGTGGGGTGCACATAAAAGCAGAGGCATCTTCTCAGTCATAAAATACTGTAATCTGACATGTTAGTATATTAGTCACACGAGTCAAATCTAAGTTAAATGTCAGGGCAATTGATAGTCTTTGTTTTTCTTCTTTCTAATGCATCAAGCTTGAAGTGAATATAGACGATGCTCAAGCAGCATATGCACCTCATGATCTAATTGATTTAAAAATTACTGGGAGCCCCAGGCAAAAAGTTTTTCTGGTAGCTGTGGATAAGGGCGTCTACGTCCTCAACAACAAAAACAGACTCACTCAGACCAAGGTGAGTAATTACTACAGGGCTCAGGGGTGAACAAATCAGTAGCCTGGACACTGATTAGGTTACAGTAGGCTGATTCAATCTGGGCTAAAGAAATCACTGTAGCGATTGGGAAGTTCATATTTGGAAAGTGGAGAACACACGATTCAAAACCACGTTAAAGTTACAGAGAGCTGCGTGACTTTCACAGCACAGCTAGCTAACAGATGAATGTGAAATAAAGAGCTCTGTGTTTCAGACCCTTGGATTTCAATTATTGAACTTTTATAATATTGAATGTTTTAATCAATTGAAAATTGAAACCTAAGGCACATATACAGGCAATGTTTTCTTTTGCTATATTGAAAATGTATCGTATCAAGCCACCACTGTATCATATCGATGATGCATTTGAGTTTTTATCCTTACACTCCTTCTAGCTAATTAGCTTGCCATATGTTATTACTGTACGTTATATTAACTACCACTTTTTAATCTACAGTGGAGCTTTCACATGCTCAGTGGGCTAGCTAATAGATTTATGATTTGTCCACCCCTGATGCTATATAATTAACACTGTTTGTTAATATATCTGAAGCTGTAATGGCACATGCAGGTTACTGAATACGGTGCTTTCACTGCTCTCACCAACAGGTCTGGGATGTTATTGGGAAGAATGACATTGGCTGTACAGCTGGCAGTGGTAAAGACAGTATGGGGGTTTTCTACGACGCAGGTCTGCTGTTCATATCAAATTCTGCAGGAAGCACTGCTGACCGAAGAGGTGTGGTAAAGCTTTTAGGGTAGATTTAGACAACTATAACGCTCAAAATAGCTTTTCTAATCTGATGGTATCTTAAAGAACTAGCAGCTGCGTGTTAAGTACATGCCTACTCTTTTTATTAGGGATTATTAAAGAGTATAGGTGTATCCCAATTCATTCAGAATGATTATTATTATTACTTCATACTTTACACTTTGTTATTTTGCCCTGTTGTGTAAAATACAACTTCACACTAATGCAGTAAAAAATGGGAAGGTGTAAAGATGAATGAGTGGCTAGAAGGTACATAAAAATGTACATACCTTGTGACTACAGCAATTCAAGTTCTACAAATAAATTCTAACCTTAACCTTTGTAACTTTTTTATTAAATTGAGTCATGCAATTTGTTACAAATTTGTGAGACCATGTTCTTCAAGATGGTGGTACGTATGAAAATATAGAAATATATACAGTAAAACAGACATTTTCCCCCTCTGTTTATCTTTGCATTGGTGAAGAGACCTCCTGCACATCTGATCCAAAAAGACAGCAGCGTGCCATCACCAAATCACAAATCACAAGCAAACTGGGTTAGTATAATTTATAAAACCAATAAACTTGATACTTAATTACTTTAAGATATACTGTATACAATATATAAAGTTTAAGATCCAGCTATATATAAAGTTTTTCATCTTTCTCACATGAACACCCATTTCTCAATGCAGTAAGTGAGTACAATGACACACTGAAGCAGTGTTGCAGGGATGGAATGGTGGAAAACTTTCTGGGTTACACCTGTGAGCGAAGATCTGAGTATATTGAGGATGGAGCCGAATGCCGCAAAGCCTTCCTGCATTGCTGTCAGACACTTGCTGATTTAAAAAAAGAAGCTGTACAGGGGGAGCTGCACTTTGCCAGAAGTAAGTTTCATTGTTATATTTTTGGCCTTAAAACATTTTACAATGCATTTTTTTAAATGAAAAATTAAATTTGAAGGCAGTTGCTATAGACAGGTAGGCGGTTAAGATGGAGAGAGAAGTTTAAATCTGATGACTGAGGAAAATATCATGTAAGTCGCTCTGGATAAGGGCGCCTGCCAAATGCCATAAATGTAAATGTAAATGGAAATATACAGTATATCTCCAATAAAAAGATTCCACAAAGGGAGCTGTTGTGTGAAGTGAGAGGCCACTTTCAGCATAAGATGGGGAAAAATGGAACAGTGAGTCACAAAAATTCAGTAGTATCCAATCAGATGTTAGTGCATTATAGCACATGCTTATGTTTAAAAATTTGGGTGTAAAGATACAAGAAAGTGAAATTTGATGCCGTTTCGATACAGTGATGTCTGTATGTGATACATCTTCAATACAGTAAAAAATAACCATGGCCTGAATATGTGCCTTGGGATTAAATTTTCAATCAATTAAAATATTATATTAATATTATTATATCTTATATATTATAATATCATATTAATGAGAGGATATTGTAATGTTACAGTATACAAAGACATTCTTGACAATTCTGTGCTTCCAACTTTGCTGCAACAGTTTAGGGAAGGTCCACATATGGGTGTGAAGGTCAGGTGTCCACATATGTTTGCCTGTATAGTGTATTTGTCTGATTTGGCACACTGTAATGTTTCAATCTACTACTCACTAGCCATCAACTTTGTAATTTTCTAGGAATCTGAAGTGCTCCCATTTACCAGACCTTAAGAATTTGGAGAATTTTCCAGTTCAAATTGCAAAAGTCATTGCTGATTTTCTCAAATTAATAGTAGTGTATGCTCGTATACAGTATTAATTAAACCTTGTGTACTCTCCCCTGATTTGAGATAAAGAAGAAGCTACTTTTTAGAGGATGGAGTGTGTGTTTGATTAAGTTTAAATGTTTATTACATCTCATGTAATATAAATAGTATTTTATGATGAATAGCCTACTTTATTATGCAGTCTGTTGAATCTGTTATTCGATACGCTGACACATCAAATCTAGAACCTACAATCTTTGTTTGCAGGCCAATTTCACTGTTATGATAGTTAGCTACCTACCTGAGATGAAATGGGCGCTGCAAAGATGGGCATTTTTGATTAGCTTCTCAGATGAATTATCCTTACTAATTACCTGTAATCACAACTGTCTTCTGTTGGCTTGGAAAGATGTCTGATTCAATAGTATGCACTAAACACAAAGGTACTTATAAACACTTTTCTGTTTCTGACACAGCAGAATGTGAAATATTAGTAAACAGATTTTGGCTTGGTCTCAAAATTCACAATAATCTTCACCTTTGTTTTTGCAACCAGGGGGTGTGGCTGATGTCAAAGTGGCGTGTATCACTCAGGGGTCTATATGATACAACATATCGTTATGGCCTTAATAGTAATAGGAATAATATGAACTATTCATAAAACGTTGTGATATATGTTGAATGTAATGTATAGAACATATTCAATATTATTTAAGGTGAAGAGACAGATGCAAATGAACTATCTGATGATATCATATCACGCTCAAACTTCCCTGAGAGCTGGATGTGGAATGAAGAACAGATTCCCAACTGTGCAGCAAATGAGAAATGGTCAGTAGAAAATTACTTGTGCACTGCAGTATTATTGGCACTTTTAATACAACTGAGCAAAAGTGAGTGTATATAAAAAAAGCTTCTTTAGGTTTACTTTCCAAGAGCAGGCGTTCCATAGTCTAATGTTGAAGAGTCATCAGCTTATTACCCAAATATATTGATCTGTTTGTATTATCCCTTATTTAATATGTCTAATTTGTCCATAAGTCTCAGTCATGTTTCCCAAGTGCCTCATTGTTGCCTGTTCTCCTGATTCTGATTGTTGGATTTTCCGGTAATGCGATAAAACCCATACAGAGCACTCACACCTGCATCCTGCTTTATCTCACTACACATTACACTCGGATTGATGACAACAACTGCATTAGTGATCCCCCTAGGCTTAATAACAGCATTCCTGAAAATTCCAGAAGTGGGTTATCCTGCAACTGGACCCAAACTGTGTCAATTAATGAGTCAAGTGTGACTGGGGGTTTGTGGACACCCAAGTGGAGGGTGAGAACACATCAACCAGCTGTGAGTGGTCCATTTGTCCCTGAAATTGCTCTTGTGGGCTCTTAGATGATTTCCTATGAACTAGTTGAACGGTTCTTTCTGCCTGCCACTACCAGCATCTCCTCAGGTGGGACCACTCATGACTGGCCTGACTTCCCACTCTCTCCAGAATTCAGCAGCTAGGCCAGAGAGCCCTACATGTGGTTCCAAGATGTCTGACAAGGATTTGGTTCCAAATGCTGCTTTAGCTAGTTGTTGTAGAACCCTGGCAGTTTCTTCTGCTGTCACAGATGGATGGAGAGATTTGGCATGCTCAACCTGGCCACCTGTGTCTGTGGGTCTGAACCCCTTGGAAATACTTGGATTCTGAATCTGAAAGCAAGAGTCCCTAGTATACAGTGGTGCTTGAAAGTTTGTGAACCCTTTAGAATTATATATATATATATATATATATATATATATATATATATATATATATATATATATATATATATATATATATATATATGACCTAAAAGATCATCAGATTTTCACACAAGTCCTAAAAGTAGATAAAGAGAACCCAATTAAACAAATGAGACAAAAAGTTAGACGTGGTCATTTATTTACTGAGAAAAAAATTATCTGATATTACATATCTGAGAGTGGCAAAAGTATGTGAACATTTAGTTTCAGTATCTGGTGTGACCCCCTTGTGCAGGAAAATGGAGGAATTTCAGTATAGAACAGCTTCAACTCTGGGATTTTGGTGGGTTTCCTCACATGAACTGTTTGTTTTTTAATTAAGATTTGGCCATTCCTAAACATTATTCTTCTTTAACCATTCTTTGGTAGAATGACTTGCATGCTTAAAATCCTTGTCTTGCTTCGTGTCCCACTTTCCTTTGAGATTCAGATCACAGACAGGTGTTCTGATATTTTCCTTTAGAATTTGCTGGTATAATTCAGAATTCATTGTGCCAGTTGTTCTGGCCCAGATGCAGCAAAACAGGACCAAACCATGATACTACCACCACCATGTTTCACAGATGGGACAAGGCCTTAAGCTGGACTGCAGTGTTTTCCTTTCTCCAAACATAATGCTTCTCATTTAAACCAAAAGGTTCTATTTTGGTCTCATCCATCCACAAAATATTTTTCCAATAGCATTCTGGCTTGTCCATGTGATCTTTGAACTGCAGTTGAGCAGCAATGTTCTTTTTGGAGAGCAGTGGCTTCCTCCTTTCTTAAAAACATTTTAACAATTTATTATGTTATTAATGTGTATATGTAACATACGGTACATGACTAAAAACTAGGAATATTCCTTGCATTGACTTACTATTCTAGTGGGAAGTGCTCTGTTGTTGTAGGAAAGTAATGCCGGGGTGGTGTGATTCAGCCCGATACAAAGAAGAGGGGCTCTATAATTGACACATTCCATTATATGCACATGCAGAAGTAGGGGCAGTGCAACCTGTGTAATTTATGTACATCTATAGGATCACTAGATGCCAAAACATCACTGTCCACCAGGTTTCCATTTTCGGTTTCCATTTGTCCATTTTTATTGCAGACTTCCTGCACTTGTACACTCTTGATATTTCAAAATACCAACACAAAAAAATGTCTTTGGAATGTTTTATATTAATTTGATAAATTAATGAATGGAACAAAAGAGGAGATTGTGAGTTTACAGATAACCATCAGGGTTCCTTGCCTTTTGGAATTGGTAAGGAAATTCTGGGGAATGATTGTTGAATGATGGCAGTATTCATAGCAAATAGATAGCAAACGTTTTATTGTATTTATATATTCACTTTTGCTCATTTTCTTGAAGGATGCCAGTATATACAACATATAAAAATATTAATTAAGGGCTACTTGCACTTAGGGTTATGACGCATTTTTGTTTTGAAATTATGTAGTTCTCAAGTTTCCGGTGCCACTGTTTACATTTGTCATTACAAATGGTAGGGCTGCCACTGGGGGCTACACAAACCAGTGCATTCTCAGTGCCCAAGCCTGCATAATAATGGGAGGGTTGCGTCAGGAAGAAAAACCTGTGCCAAATCAGACATGTGGATTGTTGACCCACAGTGGCAACTCCCTAACGGGGAGCAGCTGAAAGAACAACAACAAAAACAGTTTTCAAGGACAAATTAAGAAACATAATTTGGAACTGTGTCCTTCTATGTACATCATCTTTGAAATGTAACAGCTTTAAGCTTCCTCAACTTCCCAGCTTAGACTGATCTCAGGAGACAATGGTTAGCAAACCTACACTACATCACAACCATGTGACCATTTTTACCCATACAAAGGCACTTCACACCAGATCAGCTATTTGAACCAAAACAAGAGAAGGTCATAGAAGACTGACACAAAGCACAGTGCCAGTGCTCTTAGAACGGATTGGCTATAGTGGCTAAATTATTCAAGCACTACAATCCAGTGTCTGGGAGAGAAAGGCACCGGAAAATAACAAACACATAACAAGAAACATACGTTTGCATGCTGATAGCATGCAAACAATATTCACCTTTATAGCATATGGCTTAACGTGGCTTAAAAAAAGATAGACTGACACGATACATTTTCAAAGAAAATCACACATAATTTAATATATGCATCTAGAAAATGATATCTTGGGTGGTATTCAGTTTCAACCGAAGACACCCGGCTAGCAACAACACAAGCTACTTTTCAGTGGACTTTGTTGGTTGTTCATTTCTGTTAATATACATTCTCTTACCTTCATAGTAGTGTATTTATGATGCAGCACATAGTGTTTCAAATTTCTCCAGGTTGACAGAAGTGGCTTTGCAAGTGTTCTTAAATATATGATAAACATTACTAACATTTAATGTCGGGATCTCTTGTAGACCTCAACAGTAAAAATATGCAATTACAGCTGTAGTGAATGAGCCAGAAACACAGGAACCATGGCATATATAATGCAGGAGTGTTTGTGCAAGTAGCCCATTATGCAAAAGAAAAAATAAATCTCATAGAGTGTGGCAATAAAATGCATCCAATGAGCTGTTTCTCTACACAGTGGCTCTGCTTTCAACATCAGCCTACCTGACTCCATCACCACCTGGGTGATCACTGCTGTCAGCATTTCAGATGATTACGGTGAGTGTGCTCAAATTCACAGAGCACCCACAATCAGGTAAGGACTTACTCAGTATCCAGAAGAAGCGTTTTTATGCCACAAATACCTCGTACTGATTTTTGTACCGAAGTAAAAAAAAAAAAACATTACATTACTAAACATTACATAAGAAATTGGCTATGAGAACAAAACTTTTTTTATTAAAAATAAAAAAAAACTTGCTGTTTTCTGTTTTTCTTAGGTATTTGTGTGGCAGATCCATATGAGGTGATAGTTAAGAAGAGGTTCTTTGTTGATCTGAAATTGCCTTACTCTGCTGCAGTCAACGAGCAAATAGAAATCAAAGCAGTTATCCATAACTTAGATAACAATCCGATGAAAAAGGTTGTTTGTCCTCAAAACTTACTTCATACATCATACAAAGCCAGTGATATGACATCTAATTATTATGATCAGCCATCAATAACTAATCTATTTGAAACCCTTAATGTTACACAGGTTTTTGTGGAGTTGAAGGAGAATGAGGAGATATGTAGCATGGCCAGCTTTCAAAACAAGTATCGCACAACTGTCAGCATTGATGGCCAATCCTCCCGTCCTGTCCCTTTTGTCATCATTCCTCTAAAGGCAGGACAATTTGAAATTGAGGTGAAGGCCTTTGACTTGGTATCGCAAAAGACAGATGGTGTGCGGAAAAAGTTTAAAGTAGTGGTAAGCTATTGACATTTGATTATTGATTTGTAAATGAACAAAATGTCATAAATCCTGGTGACAGATTTAACCTATACTATATGTCCAAACGCATGTGGACACCTGAGCATCATAAAAATATGTGCTTGCTGAACATCTTATTCCAATACCATTATATTATAACTCCTGGTTTGTGAGCTTCTGTGGCTTATTGCTTCATAGTTGAGGTGTTGATCCATCTAGTGGTCTTCATTTGAGTCAGGACAGCTCCAGCAGGATAGAAATTAGTATTTTTCTCCAAGGACTAATAAACATCTCAGCATAACACCATCTCTTTATCACCCAGTAGTCTGGTTACTATGTTTCTAAAGGAACCAAGGATTGTCCACTCACCACAGTTTCTGAGGAACCATTTACATTTATGGCATTTGGCAGACGCCCTTATCCAGAGCGACTTACATTGATTTCATTTATACATCTGAGCATTAAGGGCCTTGCTCAAGGGCCCAACAGTGGCAGCGCTGGAATTTTGAACTCACGACCTTCTAACCAGTAGCCCAATGGCTTAACCACTGAGCTACCGTTGTCCCAAGTGAACCACTTGTGCTGGAGTCTGTTTGAGGTCCTCCTTATAAACCTAGGCTTGAAGCTAACGTTAAGTGAGTGCCCTTGCTTCAGCTAATACATTTGGGGAGTTGGCTATAAGCTCACTCTTAGTTAGAAAGGTCTCATGCAATGTTAAAGGTCCATGAGCTCTTCAGTATGATGCATTCTACTGCCAGTGTTTGACTCTGAATATAGACCATAGTGCTTATAAATCATTTCAACAGCCACTGCAGAGTTTAAAACTACCTAATTTGTAACAGCAATAGGGGGACAAGCACCATATTAATGACCATAGTTTTGTTGATGTTTAACAGGCACATATGGGTGTGATGTTTAATTGTCCACATAAGTAGTTAGGTATTTTGAAGGAAAATGTAAAAATTTAAGTTTTTGTTTAGATTACTAGTAAAGCAGCCTCACCTTCAACTTTTTTCCTGTTTTTTTTTCCTGTGTCTCTTTGTTCTGTTGCATTGGAAAGACTCAGGGTGTTTTGACATCTACAGGAGAGGTCACTTTAATATTAGAGCCTGCCAAGCATGGTGAGTAAACTCTTCTGTCCTTCCATCAGATGATTTAGCATACTCAGATCATGGGTTGGAGGCAAATTTGAAAACGCTTTCTGGCTGCAACTATCAACCATCAGTGACAAAATCACTTTTGGTAAAAAGCATCTTAATGTTCATGTTGTCTGTCTTTGGCAGGAGGAGAGCAAAGATCAGAATTTAAGAGGCCGTTCCTGGATAACCAAGTGCCAGACACAGAGGCTCACACATACATAGCTGTTAGAGGTAATAGTTTTAAAATAGGTAATAAAATCAAATAACACTTATAAATTAGGGGGAGAATGAAAATGATGAGTGAAATGAAATAAACCAAAACTGGTCTGTATACTCTTTACAAATCACATAAAAAAAACAGGAAACAGAAGATTATAGGCTAATGACTTTATAATGGTGCTCATGCTCAAAACTCAAGTAAGTCAAGTATAATAACACTCAAACTCAAGTGCAATTCTTCATTCTTCTTCATTTTCAACTCTCTTCTTCATGGTGATGTTTACAAGTAATAAAAAAGAGTTTTCCTGACTGCGCACTACCAGTGCTTCTTTTTGATTGAATTTTGTAAATACATAAATAGTTTGTTGTTCCATGTCCAAGGACGACTTCTTTCTACAGGAAATACATTCTAATCTATTAATTTTCTAAATGTTGAGAGCACAATAGTTTATTTCACACAAAAAAAAAAATTAATCTACTCTTGTACCGATTTCTTTGGCTCTCATATAAACATAGCTTGCACGTGTATGGATTTGCCTTGCATACAGTGTACGCTGTTACGGGAGACAAATGGGGGCTGGATGCATGCACTGGGGAAACAGTCACTTTATTAAGGATAACCAAAAGCAAATGTAACACAAAGGCAGGGTCAAAAAACAAACAATAATCCACCAAAAATAGCGAGGCAGTTATCCACAAAATAACGAGGCAATAATACAAAAGACAAGGCAATAATCCAAAATAACAGCGAGGTAATAATTCCAGGAATAGCAAAGCATATATCCAAAGGGTCAAGGCATTAATCCACAAAAAGGCAAGGCATAAATCCAACAATATCGAGGTGAGAGTCCACGATCCAGGAAACGCGAGGGCAGTGCAGAAACAACGAACATCCATTTAATTCAATACTCCGCACCGAGGCGGAGAAACAAAGGGGTTTAAATAATTGCAGGAAACAAGAGGTAAACGTAAAACACCTGAAACTAATAATGAAACATAAAACAGAACACCAGCGAATGAACAGGGGCGGAGACATGACGTAAACAAAAAACCAATCAGCAACCGAGGGCAGAGACATGATGTAATCCAAAACAAAGGAGCACATGGCGGAGTAAACAAAACCAGAGTCTATGAATGGGAATGAGGGGAATGCGGAAATGTGCTACTCGGCAGTTTTCGCGAGTCGCGCCGAGAGGATGACCCTAACATACGCTATAAATCTTAATAAATATTTATTGGTCTATGGTCTCTATCTTGTCTAAACAAGCATTTTAATTTAAGACTGAGTAAAAAGTAAATTCCTTGGCATGATCAGACTGAGTGTAGTGCACTTGGCAGAATATTGTATAGATAAAGCATCGAGGTATTACACACCTGTCACTAGATCTGTATGTTGATATTATAATATTTGACCACAGAGTATTGTTATATGCTTTTCAGCAGGGTTAGTAAACTGTGAAGTATACTGTGCTGTCCATTCTTACAGGTAGACCATTAGCACAGATGATTAATGAAGCCATCAGCGGTAAAGGTCTAGAAAATCTCATTAAAGAGCCATCTGGCTGTGGAGAACAAAACCTGATGGCCATGGTCCTTCCTCTCATCGCAACACATTATCTGGACAAAACCAACCAGTGGAATGATGTGGGGGTGGATAAACGCACCAAAGCTCTCAGTCACATCACTACAGGTTGGATATAAGGTTTTAAATCGGGAGTTTACAATTACATATGGTATCATTGTGCTAAGGAAGATTTCAGTCCAGAGAGCAGTTAGAACAGGTGAAGGCTGGAAGCAGGTAATCAGCAGGTAATCAGCAGGTAGCTTGTAATCAGCAGTGCTACATACTAAGATACATATATTGAGCCTCTAAACACTTAAGATATGAATGCTAGTATTCGGGAGACTGCTTTCTTACATAAGTCATTGTTTTTCCTCTTATCGCAGGCTATGTGACTGAGCTCGCCTTTCGTACTGTAAATAAGTCTTTTGCCATTTACCCAAAATATAGAGGTAGCACATGGTAAGTTTTTTTTAACTGTTTTTTTAGTTACTCTGTTATTTTAAATGTTAGAAGTTTATTCTGAGTGATTTGAAACCTTTATAAGCAGTGGAGAAAATTGTACCAACAGAAATCCTAGAGCAAAATTATGTTCAGGAAACTCCAGTCAAATAATTAATAGAAACCAGTCTAGGTATTATATTTCCATAATATCTTTAATGTCATTACATTTTAATAGTCTATCACTTTTAAGATTAAATATTGTCACAAGGCAGCTTTACAGAATTCAGGATGTACCGGATGTTTTATCCCTAATGAACAAACACTGAGACAACATTAAGAAATGTGCTTAAAATATTTTAAAAAGAAGATAAAGTTTTACATTCCAACATTATTACATTACTGGTGTGTGTGCGTGTGTGTTTCTCTCTAGGCTAACTGCATATGTGGTGAAAATGTTCAGTCTGGCGAATGATTTGATCTACATCAACAAAAACGTCATTTGTGATGCCATCAACTGGCTGATCACAAGCACGCAGAATTCTGAAGGCGTGTTCTTTGAAGTGGAACGTATTTACTCCAGTTCTATGGACGTAAGTGTTGAAAATGATTGTTCGAATGTTATATGCTTGTCTCAGTTCCTTTAAAAATCATAATTTTTTTTTGTTTATCTTAATGGTGAAGTTGAGCTGAGATCAGCAAAGTAAAAAAATATTTGGGTTCTGTAGATCTGAATGAAAATGGTGATGTGGCACGTCATGGACGATCCCCAATTAATTAATTGTTTATATTGCTAATCAATGCTTCAGTGGGGCTTTCTTTGCTAACTAGTGAAAATAAAAGAAGATTTGATGTTTTGAATCACTGGGAAGCCATATCATTTTGTACTTGTCAAAAGAACATATTGTGATGTGCTAAAAGCCAGGGATAATTCTCTTCTAGAGGTCTTATAGCAAGATTAGGTCTTCCTTTTATACATAGAGCAGTGCTATGATACACTACAGGGTTTGACCATGGGATTACCTGATTCTGACTTTTTTACAGGGCAAAAGTTCTGGTCTAACTATGACAGCTTTTGTATTGATCGCGATACAGAAGGGAAGTGGAATTTGTCACGAAGAAATACCTGTAAGTACAAAGGCAAAAAAGTAACATGTCAGGGTAGCGCCAAATGGCGCATCACATGACCAAGTCACATGCCTCACTAATCACTCTCACCTGTGTCTCATTATGCCTTGTTAGCACCAATATATACAGTAATTTACAGTTTTTCAACATCTTATTGTCAAGCTTTAGGTGGTTTGTGGTTGTGTCTGTGTGCATGTTATCGCTTATAGTCTGTATGCTTCCTGCCTCGTAGCCATAGTTCATTTTCATGGTTCTAGATTTCACTGTTTTGTTTGCTTTGTTTCTGCTTTCCATAATAAATTATCTACACTTGCATCTTCCTCCACTACCAATCCCTGACAATCTATAAAATTTAATGAGACTGTTTTGTAATTATTTTATAAGTAGGGAATAAAACGCTGTGTATCATGATGTTAAAGTAAAATAATCAGTGACAGGATGGTGTGATGAAACAGAGTTACCCATGCCACACTGAGGCTGATTAGTTTTTGTTTTGTATCTCAAAGTCCCAAAGTGTTTATAGTTATATTCTTATAACACAGCAATTAGCCAATGATTGCAATATTTTATTTATCAAAGAACAACACATACTTTTTACCATTTAAAGTTACATTTGATGTTGTGAAATGTCCTTTATCAGTGTAATTGTTCAGCTGTGTGTGTATGTTTATGTGCAGATAGATTAAATGCATTCACTTTATACCTTAAAAAAACAAAGTTTATAGTATTTTACATCAAAATATCACTCTGTCCCAAATAATCTTTGAGCATAATCCCATGCTACAACTCAGTCACCAGTCTCTCATTTTATCCCGACATTTTCCAGCATCTTTCACATCACATGAGAAATGCAAGAACTTACATTGCAAGCAACATTGGTTCTGCATCTGATCCATATGCCGTGGCCATGGCGTCCTGTGCTCTGGCAAATGCTGGCCAGTTGGATTCTGACGTTTTGTTCAAATTTGCTTCACCTGGTAAGCCAGAGAATGAACATTTCCAATCCCAAAGTGGAAACTTCTTGTTTTTTGGGTTATGTATATAGAAATATTTTTTTGTGTATCTAGAAACCTGTGATTCACTTATTATATATTGTTATGGTCCATCTCAGCTGAGCATGTGAAAACGTGATGGTGTCTCTCCTAATCTCCCATTGCTTGACTTCAAGATCCCAAAATTTATTAACACAAGTGAGTGATAACTTTTGCCAAGCATCCAGGAAGAGTCTAAATTAGCAATAAATAAATAAATAGAAATACAGCTTAACATCCTAGAATGAACGGGCTTAAACGGGGTTCTTCCCTGCTAGAGTATCTCAGAAGTCTTTATTTTTCTGTAATTTTGTCATCAAGCACAATGAAGCACTTGGCACAAAATAAGGGAGAGAAAATGTAGACTGAAGAAAAAGATAGTGTCGTGAATTCTGAGACAGGTGGATGTCAGTGACAAAACCTCTTACTAAACTGAACAAGTACACTGGGTGACTGCATGACAATGGGAAACAGGCTTCATGTTGGTGTGAGAGTTGTGAAGTCCAGACTGGAGATTGGGGCAGAGAGCGGTGGTTCCTGAATTGGGGGTGGAGCCGTATGTGACACAGCATTTTTTTTTTTTTTTCTTTGCTGTCAAATGTAATAGAACAGTACAGAAAAAACAAGAGACAGTAAGAGAAAATGGCAAGCACTGAAAAAAAAATTAATAGGAGTTTAGTATGTTGCCAATACTGTACATTGCTGCATGAATAGACCTAGTTGTAATTTTCACATTAATCACTGAGGTTAAAGTTAACAATACGGCACCATCATTATTCAACACTTATAAAATGGCACTTGATCCAGCACGTCCTTTTATTGTGAATTTTATTTATTTATATTGTCTGTTGACATTAAATTTTACACTAAAATTAATGGAACCACAAGATAAATTGAGATCATAAAACTTTAATGCATGTGTAGGGTATAAGCTTTTTTTTATCATGCTTTTATTTTGCTGTTTTGAGTTGCCAAATTAACAATATAATGCCATTTTTTTGTTAAATTGATGTACTCTCCTGTGAAGAAGACGTTCCTACTCATGAGTGCTGAGGATGGTTTGAGCTGGTGGTGAATACAAGACTGACAGTGTTTAGAAGTATGGAGATTTTATTGTAAATAGTGAAAAACACAACAATAGGACTTGCATTCAAACCCTAAATAATATTCACAAAGCTAGTCTGACCAGCGAGAAAGAACGTGGATGGTAACAAAGAAAAGAACAGAACAAAAACAGGAACACAACAGGCTGTATTTTAAATAGCTAAACAAAATACAAAAAAAAAAAAAATTAACTAGGCTAAACAGCCCAAAAGATGGAGAGTGACCTTCCTTAGTCTAAATTAAAAAAATATTGTAACTGTTTCTCTGGCTAAATATATTCATTCCTGCTAAACTTTCATCTTTGACAGACTGTATTTGTATGTCTACATCATCATATTTATTGGCATGTTGATAGTCTACAGCTCTACACATGAATGAAGATGGATTTGCCCCAATGACTCATATTATATAATGTTATAATGTCTTGGTAATGGGTGTGTGATAAGGGTGCTTCAGCATGTTGCTATGTTATTAGTGTGGATTTATAGATGTGTGTGTGCTTTATTAAAGACCGGAGCCACTGGCCGGTGAGGGAGAGTCATGCTTTTACACTGGAGGCAACCGGATACGCTCTCCTGGCACTTCTTTCAGTTCGTGATTTTGAGAGTGCCAAACCAGTCGTAAATTGGCTGAAGACAAATCAAGGATTTGTGGGTGGATACCGCTCCACCCAGGTAACGCGCTGCATATTATTTTAATTTTCATTTTATTTTCATTTATCCCTTTATTCACTTTTATTTCAGGAAGGATGTTTGACATGATCTCCAGTTTAAAGTTCATTTAAAGCTCATTGTAGCTTGATGTAAAGCTACATCACACGCATCACTGAATTGTTCAGCTTTTATAGGCAGTCCTGTCTTTTCCAGTGTAACACACGGGTCTCTTTTTCCACTGAATATTTAACTCAATGCAATGTATGTCTAAAGACATGTCCTGGTTCAGTGGACAGAACATTAATGTGTAAAAATAAAAATACTGCATTTAGAAAGTAGCCTAGTATCTGTTACTGTGTCTACTGTTGTTTCACTGTTTTCACTGGTGTTAATATTAATGCTAATAAATGGTTTTATCTTTACTTCACTCCACCCTCAGGCGACAGCTGTGGTGTTTGAGGCTATAGCTAAGTACATGACTGAGAAACCTCCGTCCAGGGAGGGATCTTTGACTGTCACCGTCGGTTCTACCGCAAGAACTACAAAGTTTAAAGGCTTATTCACCAAAAGTGAAAAAAGCCTACAGCGCTCAGACAAGGTAAAAACACAGGGAGAAAAGACAAGTGCTTTATCCTCGTCAGGGTTATGGTGGATTCCAACCTTATCCCGGGAACAATTCAATTCAATTCAATTCAGTTTTATTTGTATAGCGCTTTTAACAATGAACATTACCACAAAGCAGCTTTACAGAAATATATAAATTTCGGATCTAAATAAATGTATCCCTAATGAGCAAGCCAGAGGCGCGGGTGGCAAGGAAAAACTCCCTGAGACGATGTGAGGAAGAAACCTTGAGAGTCACTAGACTCATAAGGGGTGACACCAGATAGTGTAATTATAAATAATTTCCTTCTATAACCATGTGCTACATGATAAAACAAAAGTGCAACTGTGTAAACAGGAAATCCCCACAGTCTTAACATGAAGTCTATTCCACTGTAGTCATGAACTGTCCACAGATGGAGGCCCAAGCGCAAAGTCTGTTTGTGCATTTGTTTGTGGCAATTTCAGTCCCAATCCGTCACCGCAACCGCAGTCCCAAGACACTACACCAATTGCAATTGTACTGGGCATCAGGCAGCAATACACCTTGGATGGGACAGAAGACACCATGCATACACACTTAGGGTCAATTTAGTATAGCCAATCCACCTACTAGCATGTTTTTGGGAGGTGGGAGGAAAACAGAGAACCCAGATGAAACCCTGAGCTGAGCTCAGGATCGATCTGGGGACTAGGACATAAAAAAGGACGTTCTTGCAAACTACCATTTGACTCATGGGCTAAGAGGCTCTTTATTGTGGTCAGGGCCATGCGATGCAAGTTATAAAAGTTTGCAAAACTCTGTTATTAAATGAAAAAAAATTTACAAAATTTTATTGGTTTAATACTCTGTTGCTTTCAATAGTTCATGGCAAATGGAGACCTATCAGTAACAGCAACTGGGCAAGGTGAAGGCTCCATATCAGTAAGTGACCTACTTTTGTGTTTTATGGAACAATAGAAGATTTAATGCTTGGAAGCATTTGATAAACTCATTTTACTTTTCGTATGTCTTGTTATACATACACATTACTATACATTTTGTGCTTTAAAAATTTTGTAAAAATACTGCATCAAAATACAAACAAAAGCAAAGGAAATGATCCACAAGCAAAGAAGCATTCCAGGGTCAAAGGAAGTATTAAAGAAGCAAATTGTGGATTCCTGGAATGGAAAAAAAAAAAAAAACACAGAAGGAAAAAGGAGAAAGGAAAAAGGATGCTAGAAGCAAATAAAATTATTTCAAAAGCCAAGAAAAGGATTCTAGGAGTAAAGAAAGAATGCAGAAGCAAATGAAAAAATCCTGAAACCATAGAAGGATTCCAGACACAAACAGAAAAATTCCAGAAGCGCAGAAAAAAATACACAAGCAAAGGAAGCATTCTGGGGGAAAATAAAATTCCTGAAACAAGGGGAACATACCAGGAACCAAAGAATAATCAAATAATTATGGAAGGAAAAGAGCAGACAAAAGATTCTGAAAGATTTTAGAAGTGAATGCTACATATTTTGTTTTAGTACTCTGTTAGCATATTATTATTATTATTATTATTATTATTATTATTACTATTATTATTATTATTATTATTATTATTATTATTATTATAAATTGATATTTTTGAATATTTCCAAGGTTGTCACACTGTATTATACCAAACCTGGTGAAAATGATACAAAGTGTAAGAAGTTTGATCTGGAAGTAAAAATGATCAGAAACAGAACTGGTAAGTTTATAAGTAATTATTTATCATTATTACTGTGTATAATTATTATGGTGCTGTGGTGCTCTCCTTTAGGGTAGATGAGAAATCGGTGACGTTTAGCAGTCAATGGAGTCAAAATCCTAGGAGTCTGTTAGCTATCTCTCCTGCTGTTTCGCTATGGAGCAGCATATCTCCCTATCGCTACGCTGTTAACGGAGCAAAGGCCTTCCCCATTCCACGGAGCGCATTCCAGCGCGATTCTTAAAGACTCTGCGTTTGTTTACTTTGCCATGAGCTTTTTTGTTTTTGTGTTGCGTCATGTCTCTGCCCCCGCTTCCTGATTGGTCCTGTGTTCTGATTATTGTTTCCAGGTGTCGCTCGTTTGTTGTTGTTTGATTTTGAATGAACTGCGGTACTTAAACCCATGTCTGTGTCCGCTTAGGTGCGGAGTATTGAATTTATGAAGTTAGATAAGTTAGATGAAGTTTGATATTAAAGATAGCGACGAAACAAAAGTTTTTCTGATGTTTTTTGTTAACCAGGCGTTCCCTGGTCCATACGTTTTTTTCCTATGTTTTTGTTTACCCGGCGTTCCCGGGTTCTTGGATTCCTGTCTCTTTTCATGATTTCCTGGACCTTGACCCTGTAAGTGTTCATATATTTGACTAATCTTTTTGAAAATACTGCCCTAGCGTTTATAGGAATACGGACTTGCTTCTTTTTTGGATTTTCTGTATTGATGTCCCATCCCTTTTGAATGTGCCTTTCTGTTTCTTGTTCCTAATAAACTGACCACTTTCCCCTGCAAGTGCATCCTGATTCCTTCCTTCCCTGGTCTCGTAACAGAGTCGAACTAGGAATCCACTTCAGGGCATACGGGAGTCCAAGGAGTCCATTAAAAGCCTGTGTTCTGAAGGCTGTTGCGTTCACATGTATTTTCTGGCCTGCTCACAGACATATTCAAGCTTCCTGGGAGTTGCAAAATCTCACTATCCATCAGACTTGCTCAATCAAGCTGCCACTGTACTGTGACAACTGATCAAAACAGTAGTGGGACCCAAGGTCTGACCGATCTAGTTTCTGAATTCTGCACAAAATCTGAAGAATCAGAAGTAGAGGAGGAAAAGTGTATAACAAGTGTTGAGGTGAATTGTGGGACAGTGCATACACTTGTGCCACTATACTGCGCTCCCAGCCTGTATATGAGGCACCTGTGGGGATTATCTCCAGCAGTGCAACATTCCCAACCTGTTAGAATGCCCTGCATCACCACCAAGCCAATATCTCAGTTCATTTCACTGAGACAAGGGCATGTATTCATGTGGCTGCATGGATAGAACTATATCTGTAAACCAAAGCATATGAAAAAGGAGGGTCTTTAGGAACCTGTTCGGCCCTCTCACATGTAAAATTGCACAGAAACTGTTGAGTTGAGAAGAACCCCTTTTTAAAACTGGTATACCTTTTCTATCACATCTCAGTTCAAGAGGGAATGTACTTCTTGGTACAGCTTTACTGGGGCCCAAGCAAAGTATTTGGCTGTAAAATGCCGATAACATTGTCAGTATTGAAGGGCTCTGTTTACAGCCCTCCCCATGGGCTGCATAAGGGGCACTCAAGCACTTAAGAGAAGTCTGAGGGTGTGAGCCCCCATCCTAAAGGTACTGTGAAGCAGGCAGGCCTCCTGTAGTGTCATTTAGTGTATGTAAACAACTTGCTTGACTGAAAAATTAAAGACTGAAATGAAAGTTATAGGTTGTTTGCGTACTAGCCTTGCCACACTCCTTGGGTTGACTCATGCAGTTTATTTACAAATGTTTCAATTGTGATTATGTTGAGAGAATTTTGTGAAATGTTTTGTTATTATGTAATAATAACAAATATTATTTATACTGTATTATTTATATTTTTATATTATTACTTTTATATTATTATTTATATGTAATAACATATTATGTATCTTTTTGCAGTTTCCTACCCAGGAGCACATGCGACTTACACGATTATCATAGAGACCATGTAAGTAAAACACATTTGCTTTGCACTTTAGGGCATCCTATGGCCACAAGTATTTGCTTGTGAACAAACAGTATAATTAAATCAAAACAAGTCCCGGTTAATGGCCATAAATGAACAAAAAAGCTCGATATGAAATTAATGTAGAGTCAGATCTCAAAAGAAGCGTACATTTACCATGCAAGAGAAGCACATTATTATTTGTAAGCTTCATAGGCTAATATAATAAATCTCCGATTTACATTTCCTTTGAGGCAGATGGCTGTATAATGCCAATGATTCAAAATGATTTGTTTTATGGCTATTATAAACATAGGAATGTGCAAAATATGAATATGAATATATATCTAATGAACAGCTTTGAAATGTTTTGTACTTTGTACTTTCCAACCTAAGCTATCAAAACTCATTTTAGAAGCAGCTTTAATTCATCTGATCAATCTTGTTATTACTTGCTAATTTTTGAAAGTATGACTGTGGGATTTACAATGTTGTGTTAGTGCCAGTCTAACGGTAGCGTACACAGGGGTGTGTGCAACTCATTTTTCAAGCACTTTTCCCTTTAAATTAAACTACAGCTGCATGATATTCCATGACATTGGTTTGCGATTTCATTTTCACTCAGTCATCGAATAGTTCCTCACTAGACTTCCTGCTACTTCAGGGTTTTTTTCTCAGCACCTTAAAAAGTTTATAACCTGACTTGTTAGATTTGTGTGCATGGCACCTTTGCAGTGTTGGCATACAGCACTTAGAACAGCTGATTGTGAGATTTGATTTGTTAATTTTCTCAACATTAAGACTTTTGTGATGTTGCTTAAAACATTTATGAGTAAAAATTTACAATTTAAATGTTGGCTCAACGATAAATTTGACAGGTATTACTTCTTGAATGTGATATTGTTTTCGGTGATCGTCTGTTGATGGCTGCAACATCAGGAATGTCTGGATTTATTCCACCATTGTATGGAGGTGGTTGGGTTCAGGATCTTTGGGCTATACTCAATATTTATACATTATAGTCAGATCTATAGTGTTTCTCCTGTATGAATTTTTCATTAGGTTTCTGAGTGAAGAAAGAGAGGCTGCAATGACAATTTTGGACATCAGCCTTCTGACAGGTTTTATAGCAGATACAACTGACCTGGAAAAGGTATGAGAAAATTATACTTCAAACCTAACATATCAGTTTAAAATATTCCATCAGTGTTTTAAACCAATTAAAACAGGGGAGAGAGAGAGACAGAGAACATAAATACGGCATCAGGAGTAACATACAGCAGAGGTGCCGATACTGCTAACCAGAAAATCCTAACAGGCAGAGAGAAAAAAATTAGTGGATGAGACGACTCCCAAGTGCATACATGATAAACAGCACTATTCTACCCTGTGTGTAACGAATCTGTGGGAGGTGGATGCAAATGCAGACAGTCTTTATTAGTTATGCAACTAATAAACAACCAAAATGTAGAAAAAGAACCAAAAACTTTAAAAAACTATAGCAAAGGACTAAACCAAGGCAAAACAAGGCTAGGCAAGGCTAGTCAAGGATAGGAAAACTCAAGATAAAAACAAGCTACTCAAAATCCGAACACAACAAGATAACAGTACACTAAACGCACATTGCTCAGCAACATGGGAGATAAATGGCTTATATAGGGGAACTAATTAGAGGGAAAACAAAACAGGAGTGCACAAACACAGGTCTTACCTTGCCACAGTCCTGACCTTTTGTTCTATATTTGTTCACAAGCCCAACAGGGCAAAATTCACTGCAAAGGAAAATAAAACCGAAGCAAATGAGTGTTATTCACACCTTGGATCCTTTCCCCTTCAGTGAATCAGATTTTCCACCTTGTGAATTTTATTCGTGCTTGTTCTGAATATTGCTTTAGCTGAAAAAACAGAAAAGCATAGTGTTCAGGCATCTTCTATATTGCCATAGCAACAGATCAGAATAATCAAAACAAGAGGGCAATCCAAAGAGTAGGTGAACAAGAGGTAACAAAAGTCAAGATAATAGAGTAAATACGGCTCAGAACTTAGATAACAAAAATGCACCTGTCCCATTATTCATAGTGTGTGATCATCTGTAAATCTTAATTAGGGAATACAGTATCACCATGTGGAATCATAATTATTGTGACTGGGTGAAGAAGTTGTCTTTTCTTTTCCAGTTGATGGGAAAAGACAGGTACATTGAGAAGTTTGAGTTGAACAAACAGCTTTCAGCGCGAGGATCCCTCATCATCTACCTGAAAAAGGTACTCACAACAGATAAAAACAACAAGCAACAACAAGCACATGTCTTACATAGAAGGCAGTATATTAATTAAGAATAATGTAAAGCTACATTCACACTAGAAATTTCAGTTAACGTCAGTTAACGGGGGGTGAGGGGTGGGGGTCAAACTGAACAAAATAAATTGTAGGCTGATTTTTATTAAATGCATGAGATATTTAAAGAGTCAAATTCTTTTATCTGATCTTAATCATAGTCCATAATGAGAGCTAGTACACTGGCTGACATTATGACCAAGATTAGGATGAAGAAAGTGACTGGAAGACATTTTAATTCCATCATAAAAGATTGAATTAAAAATGGTGACCTCACGTGGTTAACGTGATAAGTGAGGGTAATGACTGTTAAAAAGATCTAAAAAATCACAAGGAAACTACAGAAAAAAAGGAATTAGAAATTTTTTGCTTAAAGAAACAAAAAAAGGATTGCTTAAAGTCAGTGATAAGGCTAATACAACTGAATAAATTCTAAGAAGTTATAAATTAAACTAAGCAAAGAAACTGAGTTAAAAGAACCACAGGAAATGTGATTACACCACATTGCTTCTTTGATTAAAGTTCAAGTCTTTGTCACATACAAAGAGCTATACAGTGTATAATTCTTGTAGTGAAATTGTTAATTATATAATGATTATATAATATATAAAATATATATATAATATATAAAATCATGTTGGCTTGACAAAGAAAACATACTGTTCAGCACAACCTTATTATTAGGGGACCAAGCACCAAAGATGCGTAGGCACCCTATTGTTATTCTACGTTTTCTTCTTCTTCTTCTTCTTCTGGATTAGGGTGTCTACGGCAGCCATAGAACCGTCTGGTAAAAAGTTGTGAAATTTGGCATACTGATTGGGGAGGGTGGAAGGAGAGTGCTGCCAACACACTATCACCACAATTGGGTCAAATTTGGGCCTAATTTGGAAGTACATTTATGGTCTCAAGATTCCCTGGGTCAAGGCAAGTTCAACACAAGTTAGGGGTTAGTTAGGTGTTCAGAGGAGAGGTGGGTCTTTAATAATTTTTTGAAGATAGTGACTATCTTCCGCTGTCCGGATTATGCTGGAAGTTCATTCCACCACTGAGGGACAGTCAGTTTGAAGGTTCTGGAAAGGGACCTCATGCCTCACTGAGTAGGCACTACCAGGTATTGGTTGTTAACTGATCACAGGTTGTGGGAGGGAACATAAACCTCAAGGAGAGTGTTGAGGTCCGGAGGTGCTGTTCCAGACAAGGTCTTTGTAACACTCTTAATGCTTGGGTACAGGAGGAACCAGAAAGAAGGCAGGCTTAATCCACTTACACACTTTTATTTTCTTTTTCCTTTCAGCTTGTGGGTTTTTTTTTTTTTACTCTCACACACACACACACGCACGCACACATGTGGCTCTGTGTCGACATCTCTTTCCCTCTCTCCCGAGGTGCGTGTCTCTCCTCCTTTTCTCTTCTTCCACTCACTGCAACACAGAACACTCGTTAGTCTCATTTCCTACAGGTGTGTGAACCTTAGCACTCACTTTCTCCAGCTCCGCCCTCCATTCACAAACCGCCCCCGCCTCCACATACCCCCACCGCCCAACTCAGGCCAGGGAGCCATCCGGCCTGCTGCCGACTCCCCCCCCCCCCCTTGCCGAGAGAGGAAGTCCACCACAGCCATCTGCGCCTCCGGTCTGTGGATCACCTCGAACTTAAAAGGCTGAAGTGACAGGTACCAACAAGTGAACCACGCATTGGCGTCTTTCATGCGGTGGAGCCACTTGAGCGGGGCGTGATCCGAACAGAGGGTGAGGACCGCCCACTTGATGGCCAGGCACTCTTTCTCAATTGTGCCGTACCTTGTCTCCTGTACCGAGAGCTTGCGGCTGATGTACAGCACGGGGTGCTCCGCCCCCTCCACCACTTGGGACAGCATGGCCCCCAGCCCCCTGTCCAACGCATCCGTCTGCAAAACAAAAGGGAGAGAGAAGTCAGGAGAATGTAAAAGTGGTCCGCCACACAGTGCAGATTTTACCTGAGTGAAAGCCTGTTGGCACGGCTCTGTCCACTGGACCAGGTCTGGTGCCCCCTTTTTAGTGAGATCAGTCAGTGGGATGGTGATGTCTGAATAATTAGGCACAAACCTACGATAATAGCCAGCCAACCCCAGGAACTGTCTCACCTCCTTTTTGGTCTTGGGCCTTGGGCAGGTCTCAATCGCTGCTGTCTTATCAATTTGGGGATGCACCTGTCCATGGCCCAAGTGGAAGCCCAGATACCGTACTTCCACCCATCCAATTGCACACTTCTTTGGGTTGGCTGTGAGTCCCGCACGCCTCAGCAACCTCAGCACCGCCCTTAAGTGCTGCATGTGTCGCTGCCAGTCATTACTGTATATAATAATGTTGTCTAAATAGGCAGCAGCACATGCAGCATGTGGATGGAGTATTCGGTCCATGAGCCGCTGGAACGTCGCGGGAGCCCCGAACAGCCCAAAAGGAAGGGTCACGAATTGGTGTAAGCCAAACGGGGTGGAAAAGGCCGTTTTTTCCCGGGACATTGGAGTCAAGGGGATCTGCCAATATCCCTTTGTCAAATCCAGAGTTGAATAAAAGCGAGCCACGCCCAACCGATCAAGCAGTTCGTCAATGCGAGGCATTGGATATGCGTCGAATTTAGACACCGCGTTGACTTTTCTAAAGTCCGCACAAAACCGGACCGTCCCGTCAGCCTTGGGAACCAAGACCACCGGGCTGCTCCAGTCACTGTGGGACTCCTCGATTACTCCCATTTTGAGCATGGCCTTAAGTTCATCCCGGACAACATTTTTTTTGTGTTCGGGGAGCCGATAGGAGCGGCTGTGAACCACCACCCCTGGGGCTGTCTCAATGTGGTGCTCTATGAGGTTAGTGCAGTAGGGGAGAGGCGAGAACACTTCAGAAAACTCTGCTTGTAGGTTTTTAATATCTATAATTTGGGCTGGGGAGAGGTGGTCCCTGCACGGCACCTGGGGGGATTGACTCGCCAATTTTGCGTCTACCTCCGGCCCTAGCTCCTCCCTTTCAGGAACTACCATCGCCAATGCTACAGACACCGTCTCCCTCCACAGTTTTAGCAGGTTGAGATGATAAATCTGCCGCGCCCCGACTCTATCCGTTCGCCTTACCTCATAGTCGACATCCCCGACTCGTCGTGTGACCTCAAAGGGTCCTTGCCACTTGGCGAGTAATTTGGAGCTCGACGTGGGTAGTAACACGAGCACTTTATCTCCTGGCGTGAACTCGCGTAGCTGTGCACCACTGTTATACAGCCGGGATTGACATTCTTGTGCCTGTAGCAAATTCTCCTGAGTTATGTGACTTAATGTGTGGAGTTTTGCTCTCAGGTCCAAAACGTACTGAATTTCATTCTTGCTGGTTGAAGGCCCCTCCTCCCAATTTTCCCGTATGACATCAAGTACACCGCGCGGCTTGCATCCATACAATAATTCAAATGGAGAGAACCCCGTGGAGGCTTGCGGGACCTCTCGTACTGCAAATAACAGGGGCTCTAGCCACTTATCCCAATTTCGTGTATCTTCCTGCACAAACTTACGAATCATATTTTTAAGCGTTTGATTAAAGCGCTCTACTAGCCCATCCGTTTGCGGATGATAAACGCTGGTGCGAATCGTTTTAATCCCCAACAATTCGTACAGCTTGCACAGGGTGCGTGACATAAAAGATGTGCCCTGATCAGTTAGGATCTCTTTCGGGATCCCAACCCGGGAGATAATGTGGAAGAGTGCATCTGCAACATTCCTCGCGGAGATATTGCGTAGAGGCACCGCTTCCGGGTACGGCATTGTGTAGTCTACTAATACTAACACAAAGCGATACCCTTGTGCAGATCGGTCTAATGGCCCAACGAGGTCCATGCCAATTCGCTCGAAGGGGACCTCGATTAAAGGGAGTGGGTACAACGGCACTTTTGGGGTGGCTGGTGGATTCACCAGCTGGCATTCGCAGCACGCCGTGCACCACCGGCGAACGTCGCCATGAATGCCCGGCCAATAGAAGCGAGCCAAGAGCCGACCTAATGTTTTCGCCTGCCCTAAGTGCCCTGTCATAGGGTTATAATGAGCCGCCTGGAATAATAATTCCCGATGGTTCTTCGGAACCAACAATTGGGTCATATTTTCCTGTGTCTGAGTGTCCTGCGTCACTCTATAAATCCTATCTTTAATAATTGCAAAGTACAGGTGGGAGAGCGCAACATTGGGCTGGATAGGCTGACCATCGATTACTCTCACTTGATCAAAGGCGTGCTTCAGAGTCTCATCCAAGGGAAAATCCCCAAGGGGAATCCCTGCTAAGCGGGGGGAGAGCCACTCCCCCCGCTCTCGTTGTCACACTGAAGTGGAGCTGTCATCGACGGCCCTGGCACCACCTCTCCCGCCAAGGCTGCGCAGATTCCACATCACCTCTCCCTAATGCAGGACCCATCCACAAACATTTCTCTCGTTAATAATCGAAACCCCAGCCAATTAGTTCCCAAAATTAGTGGATGGGTGAGAGGGGGAGTAACCGCCGCCTCCACTATATTTTTTTTCCCTCGAAATTGGATGACAATGGGCACTAGTGGGTACTCGTGAACATCCCCGTGCACACACCTCACCTTCACCAAACATGCATTTTCCAATGCCTCCCCTTGAACCAAGCCTTGGTGAATTGAGGTCTGATTGCATCCTGAATCCACCAAGGCTTGGTATGTAACCCCTGAACACTCACCAGAATGCGGTACGTCCCTGCTCAATCGGGGGCGGCCTGCGGCGCGCCGGGGGGCCGGACCATCGCTCCCACCTCCATGATGGGGCACTGGTCCTGGAAATGCCCCGGCTCCCCACAACACCAGCACGCCAACCCAGGCATCCCTCCTGCACCGGCAGCGCCAAATTCACCCACCTGAGGAGCAGAAGAGACAGAAACAGGGAGAGCAGGGGGAGGGGGAGGGGGAAAGGAATGGGTGCGGGGCATGGGTCGGGGTGGACCCAGCCCGCGTCTCCCTCCAGGGGGTAGGGACAGGAAAAGGACGAGGAGAGGCACGAGGTCGAGGGAGAGAGAGAGAAAGAGAGGAAGAAGGGTGGGGCTCGCCTGCCCCTGGATACGCCACCAGGTGATCCTCTGCCAGCTGAACCACCTCATCCAGCGACGCGGGACGATGGCACTGGACCCACTCTGCCGTCCCGTCGGGAAGCCGGGTGATGAACTGCTCCAGCACCACCAGGTCAATCACTTCCTCCGCGTCGCGCTCCTCAGCCAATAACCACCTCCTGCAGGTGTCCCGGAGCTTCTGGGCGTCGGTGAAGGTCAGCGCTCTGAAGTGCTGATGGTGGAATCCCGGCCTGCTGCACCAGTCTGGTGTTGGGTCTGGTGGAGGTTGGCCAGCTGAGTGATGAGGTCGGCCAGAGGTGAGCCTTCCATGGCGGCGATTTCCTCTCGTAATCCCGGGTTTCGGCACCAGTGTAACACTCTTAATGCTCGGGTACAGGAGGAACCAGAAGGGAGGCAGGCTTAATCCACTTAAACACTTTTATTTTCTTTTTCCTTTCAGATTGTGTTTTTTTTTTATTACTCTCTCACACACACACACGCACGCACACATGTGGCTCTGTGACGGCGTCTCTTTCCCTCTCTCTCGAGGCGCATGTCTCTCCTCCTTTTCTCTTCTTCCCCTCACTGCACACAGAACACTCGTTAGTCTCATTTCCTTCAGGTGTGTGAACCTTACCACTCGCTTTCTCTGGCTCCGCTTTCCATTCACAAACCGGTGCTCAACCATGCCCTGCCTCCACAGTCTTGTATGTGAGCATCAAAGCCTTGAATTTGATGCGGGTGGCCCGGGAGTAGTGCATTGTAGTCCAGTTTTGAGATAACAAGAGCCTGGAATAGTAGCTGTGTGGCATGAGCAGTGATATACAGTTGTAATCAGAATTATTCAACCCCCATTGCAAATCAGATTTATTGTTACAATTTACAGACTTTCAGTTGTTTGCAATGAACATATCAAACAAAAGCAATTGAAATAGTTCAACATAACGAATGCTTCAAGTGGTTTCCCCAAATTCAACTGAAAATGCAACTTATAATGACTTCTCCAGTCTCAAAATTATTCAACCCCTTGAATAGAATCCCTCACAACAGCACAAATATGCAAAACAGGTGTTGTCTCAAGCACACTTGATGCAACTAATCAAGGGCTTCATTAGTTGCACCAGGTGTGCTTGAGCTGGAACATATGAAATGCCTGAACTGGCTAGGGGCAGAAAATACATGAAATACCTGGACAGGGCAGAAAAAGGAAGCTATCAATGGCTGCAACCAGATTTCTGAGTAGGCAGGTTGTGAAAAACACTCGAGTGACTGCAAAAGGCCTGCAGCAAGACTTGGTGGCAACAGGCACTGAGGTTTCAGTGAGTACATTATGGCGCATACTAAACGCAGAAGGTTTCCATGCCAGAACTCCAAGATGTACACCACTACTGACCCAAAAGCAGAAGAAAAATCGGCTCAAAATCATATAAATAACCCACAGAAGATTTGGGATTCTGTTCTGTCGAGCAATGAAACAAAACTGGAACTTTTCGGCACAATGGGTCAGCGGTATGTTTGAAGAATGAAGAAAGAACACTCTGTCCACAATCAAGCATGGTGGTGGCTCGGTGATGCTCTGGGGCTGTTTTGCATCCTCTGGCACTGGAAACCTGCAGTGTGTGGAAGGCAAGATGGACTCATTGAAGTATCAGGAAATCCTAGGAGAAAATGTCATGCCATCTGTGAGGAAGCTGAAGCTTGGGCATCATTGGACCTTCCAACAGGACAATGATCCCAAGTGTACCTCAAATTCCACCAAGGCTTGGTTGCAGAAGAAGTCCTGGAAGATTCTTCAGGGCCATCACAGTCACCTGACTTGAACCCCATAGAAAATCTCTGGTGGGATTTGAAGAAGGCGGTTGCAGCACACAAACCCAAGAATATTACTGAACTGGAGGCCATTGCTCATGAGGAATGGGCTAAGATTCCTCAGGAACGCCGCCAGAAGCTGGTGTCTGGCTATGCATCTCGTTTGCAGCAGGTCATAACAACAAAAGGGTGCTCTACTAAGTACTAAAGATGCTTGCCATGAAGGGGTTGAATAATTTTGAGACTGGAGAAGTTATTATAAGTTGCATTTTCAGTTGAATTTGGGGCAACCACTTGAAGCATTCGTTGTGTTATTTTCAACTATTTCAACTGCTTTTGTTTGATTTGTTCATTGCAAACAGCTGAAAGTCTGTAAATTTTGACATTTTAAACCTGATTTGCAATGGGGGTTGAATAATTTTGATTGCAACTGTAGGGTCTGATTTTCTTGATGTTATACAGAATGAACCTACAGGACCGTGCAGTTGTTGAAATGTAAAGTTCACATGCCATCTAAAAGCTGTTTTTGCTACTCCTGCTCCAAATTTTATCCAATCTTCATCAAATTTGGCTCATATTATCTTGTGACCGCTCTGAACAAAAGTTATCAAAGGAACTCTGATATTCAAAACTATTCTCTTATAACGGACTAGCAAATGTGTGAAACTACAAATCATTCTTGAATCCCTTTGCCTATAGTTTTGGCTCTGCTTTCCTGTGATTGTTTATGCAACAATTGCAGCATGTCTATGTGTGGCTCACCGGATCTGGGTGCTTGGCCCCCAAAAATGCTGCTTGAAGTATACAGCTTAAAGTATCTTTTTTACTATTATTATTATTATTATTATTATTATTATTATTATTATTATTATTATTATTATATTTGAAAATGTATTCTGTTTTGCAGGTTGCAATGTTTTACCCAAGAAATTTGGCACAAATGTAAATCCCATATGGGAAAAGGGTGCTTGTGCTTTTGGGAAAGATCGGAATTATGATTGGCACATAGCAATGCTCCCAAAGGAATACATGGGAAATGTTTACTTGGTCCTACTTTCACACGTTTCTAGAAACACCATAGCAACCACCCGGGACCGCGTAACAGCCACCTATCAACACTCTAGCAACCAGCTGGGATAGCATAGCAACACCGTAGCAAGCAACTGGGTTAGCATAGCAACCACGTAGCAACACCCTAGCAACCATAAGGTTAGCTTAACAACCACCTAGCAAAGCCCTAGCACTCAACTGTGTTAGCATAGCAACCACCTAGCAATACCCTAGGTTCCAAATGGAATGTGCAACAACATTTTAATGTTTTAACCTAGCCTTTAGCCTTTTAAATTTTACATTCTTAATTATTAAATGTTTTAACATTTAAAAAATTAATGACAACAAAACATTGTAATATCGTTTAACTCTTTTAGCATGTTTAGCAGGCTCTGTCCAGCCAACATCAAAGCTCATCTATGAACTTAAACCTTCTAGTTCTTTATTAGTAATCATCACTTACCTTCCCATACTAAATGACTCTCATGCATTCTTAATTATTCTAACTTCATTTCTTTTTCTTCAGGTCTCAAATAAGCATAAAGAAAGAATTGCTTTCAGAGTTCATATGATGTTAAAAGTGGATGTCCCTCAACCAGCAGGAGTAACTGTGTATGAGTATTACAGCAAAGGTAAGAAGCGCAAAGCAGTCACTTCATGAACATGTTTTAGGTATATGTGAGAGGTAAGGGGCGTAAATGTGATATGAAAGTGTGTCGTGTGGGAAAAGCAATAATCGATTGAGGAAATACCTTACATTTTGCACCCCTAATTTGACCTAATAATTTACATACACAGAGAGAGAGAGAGAGAGAGAGAGAATGTGCATAGTACATGCTTACCAGGTCTGTGTTTTAGAGAACCAATGTGTGAAGTTTTATGACCCGCACACGGAGAAGTCAAGCGGCTCAATCAACATCATCTGCCCTAAAGAAGTGTGCAGCTGTGCTGAGGGTATGTTACAGCATCAAACTTTGTGTGTGTGTGTGTGTGTGAGAGAGAGAGAGAGAGAGAGAGAGAGAGAGAGAGAGAGAGAGAGAGAGAGAGAGAGAGAGAGAGAGAGAGAGAGAAATATAGAGAAATTGCATTATTATCAAAAATTTCTTTCAAAAAGAAAATTACTTTCAAAAATATTGTATTGGATGGATGGATGTGCACTACTGGGCCACCGGATAACAAGTTTCACTTTCCAGTTTTCCACAATTATAGATTTCTGGATGGTAGATCACTCTTAACAGATAGAAAATTTTTTTGCAGGAAAGAAAAACATATAGTTTTCTGACACTCTATGACAGGTTGGAATTAACTTCCTGTCACAAATTTATTTTTATTCTCATAGCAAAATGCCCTCGGCTGAAGACGCCTGAAGTTCCAAAGGAAACGGATCGCAATAAAGCAGCCTGCCACAACAAGGACTTCAGTATGCACTCTTCCTCTCTGTGATATGATTCAGCGTAGTTCAAAGTAAAATCAAGCATGAGCAAAACCCCCTTTTAGGATAATTAAGGAATAAATCACTTCAGTTTTATTAATTAGTATTAATACTATTTATTATTATACACCACATCCCAAAGTGTTTTATTCCTCTTTTTGTTTTTCCTTCTTTTTTTATAAGACACAAAAAAATGTATATTAATTTATATTAACATATAAACATAGAGTAGATGCACAGTACTCGTTAATTAGCTTTATGGTCTTACTTGATTAATGCTAGTCAAATGTTCTTACTTTTTTTTTTCCAGTTTACAAGGCAACTCTGGAAATGGTGACACGATCAGGTTCAACAGCCATCTACAGTTTCACCATAGTAAAAGTTATTAAAGAGGGTGAGTATCTAACAAATCTCGAGTTTCAGACAAAAGGACTCCTAATGTGAAACTGAAGTGAAATAAAACTCAGGAAAAACTATTCTATGGTCAGATTAAATGTCACATTTCAACAAATGGCAGCTCGACGGCTGAGATACCAAAATCCTAAGCCTACTAGCTACTTGCTGTTAGCCATCATTAGCTAGAAGCAGGAAAGCTTAAAACTATGTTATCTCTAACTTGCATCTCTGTTTGTTTGTTTGTTTGTTTTTTGCAGGGACCGATAAGATTGTGCTGGATGATATTAAAGACTTTTACACTCATATAACCTGCAAAGACAAGATTGGTTTGGAGGAAGGCAAGGACTACCTCATCATGGGTCCTGAGCCGAAACTGATTGGAAAAAAGTGAGGATTGTATCTACACAGCCCAGATTTATTCCCCCTTTCCTGTTAATAATAAGCTCCACTCTTCTGGGAAGGATTTACGCTATATCTTGGAGTTTGTGTTCATTCAGCCACAAGAGCATTAGTGAGGTTGAAGTCAGGCACTGATGTTGAGATGTGAAGGAGCCTCCAGTTCCAGTTCATCCCAAAGGTGTTCAGTGAGGTTGAGGTCAGGGCTCTGTGCAGTAGTTATGTCCGAGGTTTGAATACCAATGTGCACAATTTTGATATTAAAACCTGAATACGGCTCCTAGTTCTCTGGCTTGGCCATTAGGGACGATGTCCGTTGGTAAATGCGCCATACAAATAAAAACTGTATGAAATTGTATAAAACTGAATGGATAGTGTTATACCGTGATAAGGAATATTAAAATTGTTGTACTGTTCTAAAGAATCACGAAAAGCTGTCTGTGTTTCTTGTCAGTTACCGCTACACGATTGGAGCGAGCACTTGGTTGGAGTACTGGCCCACGCAAAAGGAAGGTCAGGAGGACAAGAACAACAACAAGAAGAGATACATCGGACTGAGCAGTCTGGCCGACCTGCTAGAGAACTCTGGATGCACAACTTAAACGTCTTAACAACATGAACATGGGCATGAAGCTCGTATCACGGCTCATACCAGCTGATTACCAGCTGATTACCAGAGTTTTTAAATAATAATATTGGGCTGCATCATTTTGATCAGAGAAGAATGATCGTTAAATATTAATAAACAGACATCGCTTTGAGCGTGACATGTATTCAAGCAAAAAATTAAACAAAAATAGAAATAAATGACTCAGTAAATACATTCATAAATAAAGTTCTTCCTATAAAATCTGCGTGGATCATTTTATTTTAGGTATCACGTAGGCTATTTTTAAAATGTTTGGACCCAGGAGTTATACTTAAATACATTTTGATGAAGGTTTATGGTTGAAATATAAAATAGTGAAAATAACATAATTTGTATTGTAGTAAATGATCTCTGAATCCGAATGTATTTTTTAATCAGTTATTTTTTATTTAAAAAGTAGTTTTCATGTAGAACTCAGTTCTACATAGCAGTCAAGAAAAGCCTCCTGGGTGAAACTCATGAATCTGATTGAAAATATGGTGGGAGTGGTCAAAGAAAGAAAGAAAGAAAGAAAGAAAGAAAGAAAGAAAGAAAGAAAGAAAGAAAGAAAGAAAGAAAGAAAGAGTTTAAAGTGTAGTACCGACGCTGCCCAGGCGGTGGCAGTAAAAAATGTTTCCTCTTGAGTTGTTACCGCTTTATTTCACTGGCGAGGAAGACGTTTGGCTGAATCCCAAACACCTCGATGTTTAACACATAGTGCACTACATAGGGTGCGGAATCCCGTTATTTCACCCTCTATATAGTGACTTTGTATAGGGAATAGAAATGTATTTGGGATTTGAGCACTGACTGGCGGAGGCTGTTTATTCGGTTTTAAAACCAGACCCGCTTTTAGATTCATAATCTAAAAACGAAAGAACGAAAGAAAAAAGTAACTTTAAGGCACGCCTGTGTGTTTGTGTAAGTTGGAGTGAAATTAGCGAAATGTTAAAGACACCTGTGCAGTTGGGAAAAAAAACTATTTAATAATAACAGTTAGGTGGCAGTTTGTGTTTCCCCCCCCGGTTTGTACGGGGTGTAACGTTAACAGCTAGCGTAGTGAAGAGGTGAGCTAGTTATCTCAATCTGCTGTTAGACGGCGGTTTATTTAGAGTTTAAATAGTCCTGTGTTTGTTTTTGGTTTTTTTTTTGTTTTGTTTTGTTTTGTTTGTTTGTTTTTTAACATCGTGGCAGAGGAGTCATTTACAGACATTTACAGGAATATAAAACACCCACAAACACGTTTATGTTGTAGGATTGAGCTGTTTGGGGGGAATTATGGCGAAAGTGCAGGTGCTGAATGTGGCGGTTTTGGACAACCCGAGTCCTTTCTGTAATCCTTTTCAGTTTGAGATCACGTTTGAGTGCATGGAGGATCTGCCTGAAGGTAAATATTATTTCTGTTATTCATTACTATAAACGATAGATAGATAGAGTCAAATATCTGAGATCACAGAGAGTGACAAAGACTGACAGGGAGAGAGAGAGAGACGGAGTGAGAGAGAGAGAGACAGAGAAAGATGAGAGAGAGAAAGATAAGAAAGAGAGAGAAAGATGGGAGAGAGTAAGAGAGATAAGAAAGACTGACAGGGGGAGAGAGAGAGACAAAGAAAGATGAGAAAGAGAAAGAAATAAGGACACGCAGAGAGAGAGAAAAGAAAGACAGAGAGAGAGAGAGAAGGAGTCACAGGGAGGGAGAGAGAGATAAGAAAGACAGGGAGAGAGAGAAGGAGTGACAGGGAGAGAGACAGAAAGATGGGAGAGAGTAAGAGAGAGCAATAAGAAAGACTGATGGGGGAGAGAGACAGAGAAAGATGAGAAAGAGAAAGAAATAAGGACACGCAGAGAGAGAAAGATAAGAAAGAGAGAGAGAGATAAGAAAGACAGAGAAAGAAGGAGTGACAGGGAGAGAGAGACAAAGAAAGATGAGAAAGAGATAAGGACACAGAGAGAGAGAGATAAGAAAGACAGAGAAAGAGATAAGGACACAGAGAGAGAGATAAGAAAGACTGACAGAGAGAGAGAAGGAGTGACAGGGAGAGAGAGAGACAAAGAAAGAAGAGAGAAAGATGAGAGAGAGAGTGAAAGAGAGAGAGAGAGAGACAGAGAAAGATGAGAAAGAGAGAGAGATAAGAAAGACAGAAAGAAGGAGTGACAGGGAGAGAGAAAGATGAGCAAAAGTAAGAGAGAGAGACAGAGAGAAGGAGTGACAGGGAGAGAGAGACAAAGAAAGATGAGAAAGAGAAAGAAATAAGGAGTGACAGGGGGAGAGAGAGAGAAAGATGAGAGAGAGAGATAAGGAGTGACGGAGGGAGAGAGAGAGAGAGAGAGAGAGAGATAAGGAGTGACAGGGGGAGAGAGAGAGAGAGAGAGAGAGAGATAAGGAGTGACAGGGGGAGAGAGATAAGAAAGACAGAAAGAAGGAGTGACAGGGAGAGAGAGAGAGAGAGAGATAAGGAGTGACAGGGGGGGAGAGAGAGAGAGAGAGAGAGATAAGGAGTGACAGGGGGAGAGAGAGAGAGAGAGAGAGAGATAAGGAGTGACAGGGGGAGAGAGAGAGAGAGAGAGAGAGATAAGAAAGACTGACAGAGAGAGAGAGAGAGAGAGAGAGATAAGGAGTGACAGGGAGGGAGAGAGAGACAGAGAAAGAAGGGAGAGAGATAAGGAGTGACAGGGGGAGAGAGAGAGAGAGAGATGAAAGGAGTGACAGGGGGAGAGAGAGAGAGAGAGAGAGAGAGAGAGATAAGGAGTGACAGGGGGGGAGAGAGAGAGAGAGAGAGAGAGAGAGATAAGGAGTGACAGGGGGAGAGAGAGAGAGAGAGAGAGAGATAAGGAGTGACAGGGGGAGAGAGAGAGAGAGAGAGAGAGATAAGGAGTGACAGGGGGAGAAAGACAGAAAGAGATGAGAAAGAGAGAGATAAGGACAGAGAGAGAGAGAGAGAGATAAGGAGTGACAGGGGGAGAAAGAGAGAGATAAGGACAGAGAGAGAGAGAGAGAGAGAGATATCGCGTAAAACATTTGTGAATGAAGCACGGTTTCCATCCCGTCTGTTCAAGAGAACACAATCGTCACTTCCGGGGAAACCGGTGCATCTCACTCTCCGCCATTTTTCTTTCTCTGAGCCAATTATCCAGCCACGTGATTTGCTGAGGCAAAGTCACATGACTTTTTTGATGCGCATCGAGGAATTTATTCAGTAAATGTGTTTCCGTCGTAGTTTATGAGCATGTCGTCTTATCGAATAAACAAAATGACCTGCCTCGATTGAGCTCATAAGTTTTTTTATGCGCATTTTGGAGATTTTAATCACATCCGGTGTTTATCGAAATCGAGCAACAATCACGAACAAACTGCGAAATCCTGTACGGACTCCATAGCATAATACGGTAGTTTAAAAGCCACCATTAATAACACCTGTGTCCATTAAAAAATAATAATAATAATCCAGGCCAAATCCCAAATTCATAAAAAGAACATCTAGTGCACTGAGTAGGGCGACTATTTCATTGTTATTTTTTCAGACTTAACAGAGAACTCACACAGACGTTTAAAAGTTATTACAGGACAGTGTTTATGTTCATGTAATTAACGTTTCTGATGCCAGACATTGGCACTGTTACAGCCACGCCCCTTGTTCCTGATTGGTCAGGACGTGAAACGTGGGCAGTCCGCTGTTCATTAGACTAAAGACTAATGAAATATTTGTTGGGGTACGTTTTAATAAATATTACAGAATTACATTGCTGTATTAAGTTAAATCAGATTAATACTTTAAATTAGCGGTTAAATGAATTTAAATAGTTAAAGGTTAAAATATTTTATTTAATTGTAGAAATTGTAACAGCGTGACTTGGCGTGTCCGTGTGAAATCTTTCAAATTATTCAGATGTTGAATCAGTGATGGATGATCAGAGTGTTTGTGATTGCATTGTTGTTGTTTATTATGATGTAAGCAGAGATCAATTTAAGTCCTATCGTTCTAGCTGACTCTGTATTTTTCTCTCCTTCAGATCTGGAGTGGAAGATCATCTACGTGGGCTCGGCGGAGAGCGAGGAGTACGATCAGACGCTGGACTCGGTGCTGGTCGGCCCTGTTCCTGCAGGAAGACACATGTTTGTGTTTCAGGTTGTGGAGGTTATTTACTTGTTTGTTTGTTTTCTGTTGCGCCAGTCTGCTAAGCCCCACCCCTTAACTCTACTGAAGGAAAGCGATGGTTTAAACTTCGAGCCTCGGTACATGTCTCATATAATTTATTCAGCTTGTTCCGTTTAAATTGTGTATGCTTGTTCTCATTAATGTTGATTATTTACAACTCAAACATACAAAGTGACTACTTCAGTGTGTTGTTTGTTTAATTATCTCCGTCTGAAAAAGTCCCCGTCACATCGAAGGCAAACAACAATAATATAATGAAGAAAGAGATGAGTTCTGTGTGCTTGAACACGCTGTAAACGGTTATTATGCGTTGCTTGTTTGTTTCTACGTTGTCATTCATAAATGTAATTGTAGGAATGTGTGTTAAATTCTGCAGGCAGACGCTCCGAACACGGGGCTGATTCCTGAAAGCGATGCGGTGGGCGTGACCGTGGTGTTAATCACATGCACTTATCGGGGTCAGGAGTTTATTCGGATCGGTTACTATGTCAACAACGAGTACACGGACCCCGAGCTGCGTGAGAACCCGCCCATCAAACCCGACTACTCGCAGGTAACTTGTGACTGGATTATGAGAAGAGAAAACCGTGTCATCGATTGTGTGGCAGAGAAAATAAAAAGAACATTTAATTTCCTGATTGAATTATTTAAGAGCTTAAACCGTACAACAAGACAGTATACTCTAGGATACTATCTTCTACAGTCTGGATTAGAGGAGAACCGATAGCGGATTTTACCGATAACTAAGTCGGGCGGTACCTGCCGATAATCCATTAATCAACCGTTTTATTTAAATTGATGCTGAATGAAAACATAACACTCAAAGTAAAATATTGCTGAACTTTATTACAAAAATAAACAGGACTGGCTGTACCATGTATCTGTACTGTACTTATTTAAATGAAATAAATATTTAAATATTAATATATTAACTATTACTAAAAATTAAAGTAAATAAACGATATACATCCAATCTGAAGCAAAAAGTAAGACTCCAAATATCAATTAAAATAGAGAGACATCCAAATCAAATCAAAAAACACTTCAAATAACACAACAAAATTTGTCAGCGATAGTTTTTATTTTGCCTCTAGAGGCCGCTCTCGTACTGTATAATGACGGCGGACCCTTCTCAGCCGCTCCCGCAACGGACGCAACCAGGAAAAACTATCGGTGTGGAGTTTTGACGATAGTTCCAGCGATCAGTTATCAGTGCCAATTAATCACCAAAACCGATCAATCAGTCGACCTCTAATCTGGATAAAAGATCCAGAGTTTGAGTTACAGAATAATTGGGGAAACGCTGGGTCTTTATATTCAAACGCTGAGGTATTTATTATATGAAGAACCTGAAAGCTGAAAATGAAATGTTATTTATTATTATTTATTATTATAATTACTTTATTATTATTTGTAAATCATCACTGTTATTGTTATTTATTAGTCCATTTTAGTTTCTTTTTTGGAGAACAAGTGCATCAGGTATTAACTTTTTTTTTCCCCTCATGGCAATCTTCAGCTGCAGAGGAACATCTTGGCGTCGAACCCACGTGTCACACGGTTCCACATCAACTGGGAGACAATAGTGGACAAATCAGAGGACTTTGAGAATGTAGACCCCACCCCCAACACCATGTTCCCGCCCAGCTGCCCACAAGGAAAATCCCCAGCTCTAGGGTTCATGCCGGACAATTCTATGGACTGCCTATAGACACACACACACACACAGAGTGTTTGATCAGAATGATCTCTCAGCGCTTACATTTATTCATGCATACACACATTTGGTTGGACTCTCAGCACTTACAAGATGATTTTGGATGCACTTCTCCTCCTGAACACAGGGCAGCAGTGAAGGAAAACACACACACACAGACACCATGCTGCTCTAAAGCTCACCAGCATGAATGTTATTTCTGCAAGTAAGACATGTTCTTGGATCAGCATTCTTCTTAACCCAGTCACTGCCCTCTGATGTCATCACTGTGCGCCTCTAACTCCGCCCACTCCAAGCCCACTGAAGATACAGCTCTGTGTGTAGCTCTGCCTTGTAGCTCATAAAATTAATTAAGCAAAATGAAATGACGAAATATTGACCTGCAGTTAAGTGTTACGCTCAAATAATAGCAACAGGATCAATAATAGTTAGACCTTATGCGTAGCTACTTTAGAAGGTGTCTAAAGGTTTCCTCTAAAATTTGATGTCTGTTTTCAAAGACATTGAATAGACAATAGACAGCATTGAATAGACGTAATTCTCTCTTCTTTTTTTTTTTTTTTTTTTTTTAAACACATAATCTGTATGTTAAAATTGAAATATGTAGTGTGTGTGTGTGTGTGTGTTATTCCTAAAGTCAATAACTGTGACACATTTCCCTGTACTGAGGAGGAAAAAAATAGCAAACCCCCCTTGGACTAACGGCGCATTACAGCATAATTATAACACAGAACCTGTACATAAGGTGACGGTTGCAGTTCACAGTCTGGCCTCAGGGGGGTGCTGCAGAACAACTCGCACCCTACAGGAAGTGTAGACCAGAGCTCAGAGTTTCACAGCCCTCAAGCATCTTGTGTGACCTTCCTGTGGTCTAAAGGCACTTGTTGGGGCTTTCAACAACTTAAACAACTTTCCATTCTTTTCTCAGTACAGGAAATGTGTCACTGTAATAATAAGAGCTTAGATTTGGAAAGAAAATACTTGAACAAAATTAGCACACTTGCCTCACATCTCCAGGTGCGCAGAGTTTGCATGTTCTCCCCGTGCCTTGGGGGTTTCACTCCGGTTTCCTCCACCGGTCCAAAGACATGCCTTGTAATTGCCGTTTCCAAATTGTCCGTACTGTGTGAATGTGCCCTGTGATGGGCTGGCAACCCGTCCAGGGTGTCCCCCACCGTGTGCCCCGAATCCCCTGGGATAGTCTCCAGGCTCCCCCTGACCCTGTGTAGGATAAGTGGCATGCAAGATGGATGGATATATTTATTTTAACTGCTTGTTCAAATGATTTCAGCTGATACACTAGCTTTTATGTATGGAAACCAACTGGCGCATCTGATGGAAATTTTCAGTCAGCTCCAGAGTGGGAGGAGTCAGAGGCACACATTGGGGTAAAAATGAATATTGATACAGGAGATCACATTCACTGTTTATGAAGAGAGACTACTTCCAGTGTTTTAGCTCAGAGTTTTGAATGGATCTCTGATGCTTAGCTCCATCCTTCCTCTCTCACCTCAGCAAGCAGTGCTGCTATATTTGGGATAGTTACTTTTTGCATTTGTGTTTTTTCTCTCTATTTTCTTTTTTTTTTGTTTGTTTTTTCTTGTATAGTTCATTCGAAAATGTAAGAAATGGACAACTGTTGAAGTTAATAAAACAAAATTGATGTATTTGTAACACTATACACGGTATACTCATGGTGTAATCGTTCGGCTCTTGAAGCAGTTGAAATCTGGGAGCCTTCACAATCCGAACCTGAACCCGTCGCCGTGTCGTTGGAAAAGGGGTAGCGTGTATGTGAGGTACTTGTAGCTTGGCAACAGTTGTGAGGGACTTTGGTGTGTTTTACCCTTGATCCACTCATCATTTCATTCACCTCGTCTCTCCCTTTACGCTCATCCTCTCCACCTTTTCATGTTTTGTCTTTGTGATGCAGCCTGCATAGAGGGCGTAAACCGGGGCCGGAGCACTGCGTTCATCTTAATGCTTACAGAGAGTTTGGTGTGACACGCTCGTCACTCGATCTCGATACTAAACTCGCTCCTTCTGAGATGTGAGCTGCGATTAACAAGCCGATGTATGAAATATAGGGTTGCATACTTTTCATTATGACAGAATGCAATTCGGTTTTGTTCAAATAGTTAGAAAGTTGAAAAACTGTTAGTTTTGAGGACTGGTGGGCCACACCTCCTTTACTAAGAGTGATGGGCACAGAGGCCACACCTCCTGCACTGGACACAGAGGTGACTATTCCCAGATAGCATACATTTCTGGGCCAACTGTGGTACATATGGCTCAGTTCTGGCAATGGCAAAGGTCATATGGGCCGTATCTGGCCCTCACACAACAAGCCGGTTTTAGGCTTGTTTTGTCTGGGCCCACATCTGGCCCAGAAGCCAGCCACATCTGGCCCAGAAGCCAGCCACACTCAGGTTGAGTCATTACCGTCATTCCATACGGTATGTGGGCCAGATGTCATTTGCTATCTGGGTTCGTTTTGGCACAAGGTTGTGGATGGAAACAGGAAGTCTGTATAGTTTGTTTTTTGTTGTTTCTTTGGTGAGTTTAAAAAATAGTCTGCCAAGATTTTGTTTCAGTTATTGCTTGGGAATTATATCCAATCAATTTCCACAGTAAGGGAAAGCGAAGTGCATACAGCATCTCCAATGTACAGAACTATTTCTGTTGTAAGATATGTTGCAAAGATAATGGCCATAACAAGTGTTGATGATTAAGAAATGGTGTATTGCAGATACTGCAAAGATATCACTGGTGAACTAATTTCCCACGCAGAGACCCTGTCTCCTTCATTGATTTAAATCACAAGTACTGGGATTATATATTTATTTATTTATTTATCAATCACTCCAGGTTGATTAATGTTTATACAGGTAGTGCTTATTTTTAATTCCATCTCACACAGCGACACGTTTTATTTCATATTGTATTTTATTTAAAAGTATCTGTACCGTGGCTTCTCATGAACTCTTGGATAGATACTGTGCTTTTGGATGCCACAATCTACATCTTCATTTATATGTAATTTAAATATGTAATGTTTATGTTCTACTGGTCAGTTTTGAGACAAGACAGGAATAACAGACCGGAATTTTAATGGCTACAGAATAAAGCTTATATTTTCATTCATTCCGTCATATAAACACACATAAAACACACTGTCCTTTCAGGACCCGAGTTTTACTGTTTATATCTACACTATACAGCCAAAAGTATGTGCACCTCTGACAATGACATCCATATGTGCTTGCTGAACATCCCATTCCAGATTTATTTCCCCTTTGCTGTTATAATAAGCTCCACTCTTCTGGGAAGGCCTTCCACTAGATTTTACAGTGTAGCTGTGGGAATTTGTGCCACAAGAGCATTACTGAGGTTGAGGTCAGGTACTGATGTTGGGATGTCGAGGAGGCTCCAGGTCCAGTTCATCCCAAAGGTGTTCAGTGGGGTTGAGGTCAGGACTCAAGTTCCTCCACCTTCTTCCAACCTTAACACACCATGTCTTCATGGAGCTCGCTTTGTGCACAGGGGCATCGTCAGGCAGGAACAGGTTCGGGCCTCTTAGTTCCAGTGAAGGGAAACTGTAAAGCTACTGCGTACAAAGACATTCTGTACAATTGTGTGCTTCCAAGTTTATGGTAACAGTTTGCAGAAGAACCACATACTGCTGTGATGGTCAGGTGTGCACATAGTTTTAACCTTATAATGTAGACTTTCTCAACTAGAAATAATTGAAACGTTGGAAACTCGTGTATAATCGTTTCTAGAGGAGGCGGGATCTGTCAGTCAGAGAGCTGACCAATGGTATCGCTCCAATCACCGCTGTGCCCACATGTGCGCCCAATCACACTGTTCTGTCCACCTGTCTGTCTCTGTCAAACGCAGCCAATGGCCTGCGCCGAGAGGCGGGACATGAAAGCGAAACGGTCGCCTGGTTGCATCCTTCCGTGATGCTGCTGTTTCTGCTCTAGCGTATTTTTCATGGTCGATTTTAATTTCGGAGTTTTCGGAGAGCCCCGAAAGGGACGGGACCGACGTATTATCTGCGGAAGAGCCGTAAACAGGGCGGAAATCGGGCCGAAGGACGGCGCTGAGGGGCCGGCGGGGCCCGGGCTCGCTCCGGCCTGATGCGGATGGATGGTGCGCCGCGGCCCTTTAACCTGAGTTAACGCTATCGCTCGCCTTTAAAACCGGATTTCAATCATCCGTGTGGTTTCGTTTCAAACAAACCGTCTCTCCAAATCCGGACTGTTGGAGAGAAAATCGAGCCGGTGTCCAGCGCTTGGAAACCCAGTCATGGGCAACACGCCGGCCGCCAGGAGGGGAAACGAGATGGAAAGCGGTGCGTCTTCATCCATCCCTCTCTCTCTCTCTCTCTCTCTCTCTCTCTCTCTCCTTCTCTTCATCCCTCTATATCTCTCTTAATTCCTCTGTATCTCTCCCTCCCTTCATCCCCCTCTCTCTCCTCATCTCTCTCTCTCTCTCTCTCTCTCTCTCTCTCTCTCCCTTCATCCCTCTGTATCTCTCTCTTCATTCCTCTGTATCTCTCCCCCTCTCCCCTCCCTTCACCGAACCCCCCCGCGCTCTCTCCCTTCATTCCTCTGTATCTCTGCCTCCCTTCATCCCCCTCTCTCTCCTCATCTCTCTCTCTCTCTCTCTCTCTCTCTCTCTCTCTCTCTCTCTCTCTCTCCCTTCATCCCTCTGTATCTTTCTTTCTATCCCTCTGTATCTCTCTTTCTTCATCTCTCTAATCTCTTCATCTCTCTCTTCTTTCACACCTCTGTATATCTGTTTTCATAATCTCTCTATCTATATCCCTCTGTATCTCTCTCTTCCTTCATCCCTCTGTATCTCTCCCTTCATCCCTCTGTATCTCTCCCTTCATCCCTCTGTATCTCTCTCTTTTCATCCCTATGTATCTTTCTCTTCATCCCTGGGTATCTCTCTCTCTCTCTCTCTCCCTTCACCCCTCTGTATCTCTCTCTTTTCATCCCTCTGTATCTCTTTTTTCATCCCTATGTATCTTTCTCTTCATCCCTTGGTATCTCTCTCTCTCTTTTCATCCCTCTTTAAATCTCTCTTCATCACTCTGTATCTCTCTTCCTTCACCTCTCTAATCTCTCTCCTCTTTATCTTTCCTTTCTCTTCCTTCCTGCTTCTCTCCATCCTCAGCATCACGCCATCACTAAAATCCTTCTAGTCTTCAAGTATGGAATTAAATGAGATTCACAGTTTATTTTATTGCTTATAACAGCTTGAAGTCTTAGATATTTGAATATGATTTGGTCGTAGAAATTTCAAGTAAAAATAGATCATTCAAGTTTTAAAAAATTAAATGAAATTCTAGTTATTAAAAGAAATCAGGTAATTCAAGTTAAAAGGGAAATTAAAGTTTTAAAAAGCAAAGCAGGTAGGACAGATTTCAGGTCAAGAAAATCTATTTGCATCTTGGAAATTCAGGACAGGAAAATTTTCAAGCAGCTGAAAGTTTACCACCTTGTACTCATTTGCATATGCACCTTTACAGCAGTAGACATTTCAGATATTCCTGCGCTTAT